>JAYESA010000019.1:43495784-43562334 GCA_036927795.1 Iris macrosiphon | reverse complement strand
GTGCTATCATGTGCTTTGTGTGCTCTCGCCTTCATGTGCGCGAGTTATTTATCATGTACGTAGCGTGTCATGGTTGGATCCAAGAGTATTAGTGAGGGAGGGGAGTAGGAGTTGGTTATGTGATCAAAGTCAAACAGTATTCATGTGTATGTCGGTTATGCAACTCACGCATAACGGAGTTATCGTAGATTATTCATGTGCAACCTAAGCCGATCACATAACAAACTTGTGCTCAAAGCACTTAGCTAGTATTCCTATTTTCTCACATGCAGTTACTTCTCTACTATTTGTATTGTTCTCCAGTTTTATATTGTAGTTACTTTATCTGTTCCATCATGTATTTATTTTCCTGTACATCTTGTATTTTTTTATTGCTAGTCATATACACCTTACCATGCATTTGGAGTTGCTTTCAGAGTTATGTACTTTGCTCCAGTCCTGACTGTATATATTTTTTCCAGAGGATCCTGAGGATTTTTGTCCGACCTTCTACGAGCCAGGTGTCGAGGAGTGTTGTGACCCGGAGATTGAGGAGGAGCCCGTCGAGGAGACACCATTAGCACCCTAGTGTATCTAGGTAGGTTTCACTGGGTTATTCCCAGTTGGTATTTTGGATGACTGTATTTATTATTTTGCTGCTGTGAGATGTTGTAGACTTTTAGACTTGGACTGTGTATTTGGATATTGTACTTGCTCTCTTTGGTTCTTTGTTTCTTTGTTGATATCTTATCGTGCTTTTACTCTTCCCCTAGTTATTATGATTGAGTTTATATATATTGTGATGTTGTCCTCCTTTTGGAGAGGTTATCTTGACAGGTTATTGTGAGATATATAGTTGTGACCTAGAACGGACCTAGACAGCGTTCTACCGCCAATTCTACGGCGTAGGCTGGACGTACCCATGACTCATGTCCAATTTTTTGGGTATGAGTCGTGACACATTGTTCAAGAAAAAGTACGTTTGATCTTCCGATGTTGGCTCTAAATCTAGCCATGCAAAACGACTGGGGTTAGACCCCAAATAGCAAGTACCACAAAGGAAGCACGAATGCAAAAATAAAATCAGGTTATGAAATAGATACACACACACATATATATATATATAGTCCTATGTCGTAGTTTCGGTTCATAGCCTATCGTGGCACAATAATCTAACCCTACAACCAAACAAGGACAAGGGTTAAACCATCGCACCATGATAGTCCATGTCCCTAGACTATTTGACAGCAGATACAATACACAAACACGCTCAGTTACATACTTGGCCAATCACTTGTACGGCTTACTAGATAGAGTCTGGGTTATTCCAGAGATATTATGCATATAGGAATCCTCAGACCGAACCAGGTACTAGCAGGATTAGCTGAGCAACAGATTGTCGTATAGCACATAGTAGTTGTCACGACCCACACCCGGTATAGGGATGCAAGTCGGGAACAACGTCCAGCCTACGCCGCAACATCGGCGATAGAACGCTGTCTTGGTCAACTATACTATCTAATTATCTCACTATAAAGCATAAACCTCTAATAATATCTCAACTCCAAGATGAAAGTATAATCAACTTAGTTCAACACAATACTCAATCACATTACTATGGCACGAGAAGATATCACAGAAGTCTAACATAAATAAGCAGTTAAAAATATAACAACAACAAATAGAAATAATATCCAAACACAATAATATGCCAGAAACAAATTCGGTACCAAAATGCTAAAGAGAACTAACTATACTAACTAGTGAACCCGGCTAAATTTCTCGACAGTCACTCCAGAACTAGTGGGTCCAAGTCTGCACCATCTATAGGCTGAGGTCCATAGTATGTCGGACACCAATCTTCCGGATCCTCTGAAAAATATTTTCCAGTCAGGAATGGAGAAAAGTATACCCAATAGCAGTTCCAATTAATTGACAAAACTATAAAGTAGTAAAATAGAAGATGCTATCTACGATGAGAATATAACTGATAATCACGAACAATGAGAGAATAGGCAATGCTAACAACAGAATATAATCAATGCGTACAAGAATAAAGGAATGAACTATAATGTTAGAATAGAACAAGGTAATCAATGAACTGAATAATGGAATCTACAATAACTATGTGATTTGAGATACTAACTAAATATGTGATCGGCCTGGGAGATTCAATGATTACACTAAGGAGCTAACTCAACCATACGTGAATTGCAGGGTTAGTTAGTAGCCAATGATTACACTACTAGCCGATAGTTTCATGATCACATATTTAATTGGTATCTCCTCCGCCCCGACTGATATAATGGATCGAATCATGATACGTCACTAGCCAATGTATCCAATGTTTAATCTACAATATTCAATGTTATCCAATACCAACAAGGACAGTATCCGATGCAATCTCCATAGTCAAGGTAACATCCCATGACTGACGATCTAATAACAATACCAATCTGTGTACCATCGTGTCAAGAATCATAAGTAATATTTTTAAATACTTGAATTATAGTGGTAATCAAATAATGGAAACTATCAGAGAATGTACTCGCTTGTGGTCCAGAGCAAATGATAAAAAAAGTGATGTCCGAACTGGTGTCATAGACCTATATATGAAATATTGCATTAATACAAGTTTTTGGGAAGAGAAATAAATTAAACTAGTCAACTTCTAGGTCAACAAGTCAATTCTAAGTCAAAAGTCAAACTATGTCAACTATGGTCAACTATAGTCAAACTATGGTCAAATACCTATTTCTAGGTTGCATGAGTCTAACTCAATGATATTGGGCTCATACACTATGAATCTAGGCCATACAAGCTACATCTTAGAATACTAAGATACCGTATCTCAGGATACGCAAACAAGGGATAAATATAACACATATGTACATATCAAATAATATTATATATATAAAATCCTAATTACAAATGCTAAATGGATACCTTGGTTTCGAACCAACTTGGTATCACAATATTAAACCTCTATCTTGATATCCAAACCCAATACCTTGATTATCCTCCAATACCTTGATACTTACCTTGACATCTCAAGGTAAATTCAAAACCTTATTTATACTAACTACCCAACAATAATTATAAACTACTATGCATTTAATATTTATATAATACTATATACCTTATTTTAGTCACCTTAATACCAACCCATAATTAGTTTAGAACTATCCTATTACTTATGCCAATACCTACTACTCATACCTTGGTATATCTTGATACTTACCTTGGTATCTCAAGGTAATTACCAAAATCTCATATATATATATATACTAACTACCCATCAATAATTACATATATCAACCCAATATAACTCTAGTATGTACTAATAGAATAATACTAACTACCAACTACACACTAACTATTAATACATATATACGTACATACATACCTACAAATATATAATATATAAAAATACTTATAACAATTGATAACTAAAATATACTAACTATTCTAATAAATTTATATGCTACAACTAAATATATACATATATAGTATACTATAATACAAATAGCAATTAGGAACATATTTATATATATATATTAATTACCATATATATATATACATATATATCTATATATATATTAATATCTTAATATATTAAAAACTGCCAAACTGTCGCTAAATACTCTGTCCACTGTCGCAGAAAGTTGCTGTGTATATAGATACACTGAAGTTTTTATGACAGTTTTCTACATTGTCACTAAAAACTGCCGATGAAGCTTCTGATACTCTGCTGATACACTTTTGTTTCAACGACATTTTTTTGCAACTGTCGCTGACTGCTGTCGCTAAAAAGCTGCTATTTGCATTTGTTGTTGCTGTTGCGACGCTTCTGGCTCGCTGCTGTCGCTGAATATATATATATATATATATATATATATATATATATATATATATATATATATATATATATATATATATATATATATATATATATATATATATATATATATATATATATATATATATAACCCACCATATATATTTATACAATATATATATTTAAATAAATATATATAACCCACAATATATATTTATACAATATATATTTAAATACATATATATAACCCACAATATATATTTAAATACATATATAACCCACAATATATATATTTATACAATATACATATAAAGCTATATATAACTATACATACACTTATACATAGTAAATTATATAAAATACCACATAGTAACATACACACACACATAGTAATATGTATATATAACTATACATATATGTATACATATATATAATAATACAATAATATAAATATATAATAATATATAATATAACTATATATATAACCATATATAAATATATCTACTATATTATATATACATATGCTACCACTTATAAATATATATCTATATGTAGAAAAAATAGCTACATAATAAATATACACATATAATATATACATAGATCTAAGGCACAACACTACATAAATATATATACACAATATTATATATATATATATATATATATATATATATATATATATATATATATATATATATATATATATATATATATATATAATTATACTTCTTCATGAAATAAGAACACAAAGAATTAGATCTATAATTAAATTGTACCCACATGGACCGTATCACCCCGTATCCCACTAAATCTAAGATACGCATGCGACACGAGTCCACCACACATCCAAACGTACCCCGAAGGACACGAACAAGTCACATATATTATTTATGAATAATACGAAGAGTCAAAAATAAATCTACGTATCCATGTCAAAATGTGACATGCTCAAAGTCCCGTGTCGGAGGAAAACCCCCCAAATCAACACGTATCACCAAATTGATGGGATATGACCTACATGTACCCAATTATGGATACGACACTAGCCTCAAACACACAAGCATATGCCAAATTGATCTATAGGACCAATTGACACACACAACAAATGTTAATCTCGGAATTCCTCCAAAATTGACACAAAAAGTACCATAACTTTCTCAATAGGTCTCTTATGAACACAAAACCATATCCTATGGGTAGTCTATGCATATGGGTTAATTTTATATGGTTAAATCTTAGATTTAGAACCTAAATTAAGGGCAAAAACTGAATTGTACCTATTGGGAGATGGATTCCCAATAAAACCTCCAAAATTGGTGAAATTGGCCTCCAACTTGTAGATCCTTGCTCCTCTTTGTAGATCCTTGCTTCCTCCTTCTAAATCCTTGCTCTTCTAGTCTACAATGGTGATTTGGGAAGGAATTGGGTAGAAATTTGGAAGAGATTTGGTGAAATTTGGTTGAGAAAAATTCTAGATCTAGATTTGGAATAAAAAATGAAGAGAGAGAAAGTTTTTATCCCCTTTATATAGGCCTCACTTGCCCCCTCCCTCAAGCTACTATGTAAAGTCTAAAATACCCCTTGGGGCCTCTCATGAAGAAATTAATTAAGGAGGGAAGCTTCTAGTCCAATGGTTTAATTAATTTAATCATCCTCCTAATTAATGGGTTTTCTAGTTGGGCTCAATTTTAACAATTAATACATATTGGTCAATGAGTTTAAACTAAACTAGTTAGGTCCACTAACACAAGTCTAAAAATAAATCTAACATGCTAATAATAAATAAATAATACAATAAATAAATATTTAACATGCACAATATTTAATTAATTATGAAATGACCAAAATACTATTTTCTAGAAAATACGGTAGTGACAAGTCTATCCCCCTTAAAATAATTTCGTCCTCAAAATTTAAGAGTGATCGTACTCCTTCTAGTTCAAACCCCCATCAATCATAGTCTAATAAGGTCTTATCTCACCAAGAACAGTCCTATGCAAAGAATAACATGCATGGTCATGGTCTCCACCTGTCATATTACTATTGTCTCTGTCAGGGTATTCTATAGCTACACTAACTATATAACACAAGCATCCAAAATTTACTAAAGAATCAATCAATCAAAATAGATGAAAGGAACATAAAGAAAGAACAGACTCTCTAACCCATCACATGTAGTATTGGTCTCCTCGACCGTCATCGCAAATGCTCCGCCCTGCCGAGGTAGCTCCCTCTGTGGGTGATGTGTAAAACCCCTAATTCTGAAAACTGTGTTAATTATTTATGGTAATTATGAGCTAAATAGAGGAGATAGATTTTATTTAATATTTATTTAAGGTGTTTTTGCATCTAGGAGATTTA
The DNA here is from genome assembly GCA_036927795.1 of Iris macrosiphon. Classification (NCBI taxonomy): domain Eukaryota; kingdom Viridiplantae; phylum Streptophyta; class Magnoliopsida; order Asparagales; family Iridaceae; genus Iris; species Iris macrosiphon. The sequence continues at coordinate 43,556,159 of JAYESA010000019.1, read as the reverse complement.
TGGAGCCATTATAAATTTTCCTAATTTATTCCATGTAGGAGACCCTTTGGACAGTTGTTAGCTTAATGGTATGCACCAATATAATTTTTAGAATTTTCTAAGTATATGTATAAATATGTATATATCTATATAGATATAATTATTAAGAAAAAGGAATAAGAAAAAGAAAGAAAAGAAAATAGAATTCCTTAATGGATTCAAACCATACCCTATTCTCTACCCAAACCCGTTTAGCCCCACCCGAACCCGCGTAAAGTAAGAAATAACAGCAGCAGTAGCAAAACCACCGCTTATTTTCCCCCCGCGTATACTCTTCCTTTCACCCGTGCGTAAAACCCAAACCACAACTCCTAAACCCACTATCCGCTGGAACCCACAACCCAATAGGAGAAGAAAATATTACAGCAGAAGCAAAACCCAATTTTGTTTTGCTTTGCTTCTGCGCGTGTGAGCCGTTCATTCCACCGCCTCTTAAACACTAATATTACTAAAAACCCCTCCAACCGAAACCTAAACCTAAACCAATGATAGGAAGAAACAGCAACAGCCTCCACCGCCTCTCTCCTTCTATATATATTATCACTCTTTTAAAACTCTAATCCCACTTCTTCCATCAAACCTAAACACAATATTGGACATGCACTATACAGAACTTTGCTCGACAAGTATACCTTGCCATAGTACTATTATTTTTATATGATGCCTGATTCTGTTTTATTTATGTATTTGCATTGGACCTTGTTTATGAGACCACCCTAGTATTTTGGAGCATCATGAGGTTCATTGGCCGTGACACAGTTGTTACACGAGTTATGAGTCTCATATAGATCCTGGACTACGTATTGGGTTGGCCGCCTGTACGTATGAGCCGTGGGTTAGGGATGACTGCTGATAAAAAATTTGTATGCTAGTAGACCTGGCAGTTATTTAGAGGTTTTATCGTGTCATAGATATGACATGCCTAGAGCATGGGGTGGAGAGAACAATAAGTAAAGCGTTTGGGCTCCTTTGCACTTTTCTTCTGTACGCTCGGATTCTCCACCGGAGAAACGGGTGATAATAACCACTATATATATTTACAGGCGGCCTCTGCCGTTCAAAAGACGACATGCTTTTAGGCCCTTGATTCTCCGAGAGAATCATGCCAATCCCATTATTGGCCAGATAGCCCACGTGTTGGAAAGTTGTTCTCAAAACTGCATTCACTTAGACGGTTAGGCAACCCGTTGGATGTTTATATTTTAGTACTTTATTGGCATGTTTATATGTATCTTGTTACGTACCCCTGAGGACCTGGTCCCTTTCCAGATATGGACGAGCAAGAGTACCCACAGAAGTACGGACCTAGACCTGACACTACGTACCTGACTGAGGAGGTCTTACCCTCAGAGTATATGTGATTTATTGCCACTGCTTAGAGATTTTGCTACTTCAGTATAGTCGCTTTGTAGTGGATTTATTTTCACCCAATTATTACACTTGATACTCATCTTGGATATTCAGTTATTATTCAGCTCTTTATTTCTACTGATTATTTGTGCTGTGGATGAGATATAGATTGTGTATGACTTATTGTGACAGTATATTACCACTGGTGGATTGGATATTCATGTACAGCGTACGTGTATATATGTTTTCCATATATTGGAGTTCGTATACATACGGCTGACCGTGTTACGTATTTCTAGTCCTACATATTTGGTACTGGGGAGTGACATATTTTTGGTGGTGGCCTATGCAGGTCGTGAATATATTGTCTTGGTTACATAACTGTACCAAACAAGCATGCGTATAGGAATAGAGTATAAGGATCTCATCCATGCTTGACTGAAATCTCATTCTTCCTTCCAACCATCCTATATTTGGATAAACAAAATTTATGCCAAAGACCCTTTACCCTTGTTGGCGTAAAAGCCAAATAAACTGTCTTGTTGGCATAAAAAGCTAAGCTATGATTGCCTACTTACGCTGCAGGAGATTGCCTATTTTACGCTGCAGTTATGTCTACTTTACGCTGCGGTTATAACAACTGCTACCCACGTTCCCTTAGTCTTCCTAAATCTGCGTATGACATGTCATGCAAGCCAGTAGGTAACTGTCCCTGCGTAAACTTGATGATTCCTGAATAATAGACAACCAGCGTAGAATAGCCTGATTAGGCGTATAATATAAGGATGGGATGTGAGCGTAATCGTCACAGTCTTAGCTTTCCCTGTCATAACCAGTTAGAACCGAATCTCTTATATTAAATACAGAGATATGCCTCGAGCCCTGTGCAGGAATAGCTTTTGACATAGCGTCTGATTTTTGTCTCATATTGAGCGTAAAAACTCATCTCTGTAGGCAGCGTATTCAGAAGCCTCAACTTTTCTTCCTTTTGGATGCATAAAAATGACTTGTATCAATAATATGTCACTAAACGACAACCTGGTGTGTTTGATAATAAACGAAAGAAATAAAACTAGGTTTATGCAAAACCCTTTCTTTGGTTTACAAACAAGAGGTACAATTAATCCTATACGAGGATGTTAAGTACAAAAATTTAATCTGGGTAAATATTGCTATAGGAGCCTGATCTGCGGTTGATCACTTTGTCCCTTGGACCATACGATGATGAAGAAGTGCCGTAGAAGAAGTAGAAGCTTCAAAGATTGCAAGAAGGAGTGGATGCTCGATGCCAAGATCGTTGATCACTACTCTCTGTCTGTGCTCTTCTCTCTTTGATTTTTCGACCTTTCTTTCTGACCTCTATAAAATCCGCCCCCTGACCTCCATGGACGGAGGTCTCTATTTATAGGCGTAGAAACTGAACAACGGAGAGAACCGCATCTTTTATGCGACGGTTATCATAACTGCTATCCACGTATAAATGATCTTCTGAATAAGCGTGTGACGCATGTCCCATTAAGAGATAATGCGTATAATTGCTGCGAAGATCACGGCATGCATGCCACGTAGGTAACTGCCCCTCGCGTAGAGATGATTGGCGTAGAAGCCAAATAACTGTCTCATTGGCGTAAAAACCAAATAGCTGTTCTAATGGCGTAGAAGCCAAGTAGGCGTAGAAGCCCAATAGCTGACATATAGGCGTAGAAGCCCAATATCTGTCAGGTTGGCGTAGAAGCCAAGTAGGCGTAGAAGCCTGATGCTGCATAGATAGGTTGTCGACGTAAAGGTAACCAGCCATTCCTCCTTGACTGAGGTCTTGAGCGTATTCTGGATCGGATAGCCTGTTCACATACCTTTGTAAATATAGCCTGGGTTGGCGTATTTCAAGGAGATAGCATACAGCATACTCCTATAGTTGAAAACAGCCAGGTCGGCGTATTTCGAGGAGATAGCATACGGCGTACTCCTATAGTTGAAAATAGCCTGATGGCGTAATGTGCAGGGATGGTGATGTTGACATATTATCCCTAATTATAGCTCTCCCAGTCATTAATTTTAGAATAAAATCTCGTACATTAAATGCAGAGATCTGCCTCGGGCTCTGTACGAAGAGCAGCTTTTGACGTGGTGGTCAGTTTTGTCTCATCTTGAGCGTAAAAGCTCATAGCTGCCTGTGTAAAACTAGGCAGCGTATTCCTTGAATACGTAGACGATGACTTAAATCAAGGCTTTGTTACTAAACGACAGTCTGGATCTCTGTGCCCAATCATCATTACAGCCATCGTCTTGATAGTCGTGCAGTACTCTTTGTCAGGAGTCAGGTTCACTGCATGATCTGACAGGTTCATTCGAGAAATACGAAGCGTTCCTCGTACACTTCCATGCTGCATTAAAAGCAGATGAGTTTTACGCCATAAAGCGAGGTAGCAACCTTTTTACGCTGAAGCAGTCTGAAATACTGCATTACGCGGGTTGTTCTGGAGCTATATTTTACGCTGAACAGCGTTGAAGCTCTGTTGTACGCCAATGGCTCTGAAATTATGTTTTACGCCGCACAACACTGAAACTCTGCTTTACGCGGATTTTATGCATATTGCGTATAATCCTGTAGCGTATTTTTCATGCTTCTACAAGACCCCCTTCAAAGTTTTTAAATTCCTCGTAATTTGAAATACTTTGAATGAAGCATGAAACTGTCAATTTTGACTCTTTCCACGAGGCTGATTTCTCGGCGGATATTTGAGAGTTTGTTGGGATTCAGTGTGTTCTTCTCTGCCTATAAAAAGGAGAATGGGTTAACCTATTTTTCCCATACTCCCTTCACCACACAGAGATGATTGCCGAACTTTGTCGGATCGACTTGAGGAAGAAGAAGATCATGTTCTTCCAGCATATAAGGAGCCGAAAAAGAAGGCATCTTTGAGCAAATGTCCTCTGCAACGATGGATCATGGAAGGATATCATAGCTTCATTTGCTCGGGATGATCAGCAATTTCATATGGCGATTCGTCCAGGAGAGAGGAATGGTCTCATTTGGCCACACAGCTTGCAAGCTGTATTTTCTTCCATCATGACGGTGGACGAGGGTAGACAGTCTAGCCCTGTCTTCCAGTATTGAGTTGGGTCTGAATCCTAACTCAATCTGTCATGGCGTATGGAGGGTGGGCTCTTGAATAATTTAGACAAGCCCAGTTATGTATCCTCCCGCCATTAATCATTTTTTTGTTAATCGTCCGCGGGAGCCGATTAAATGCTATAGAAGACGAAAAAGATCTCCACCAATACGAGAACCTGGCAGAAGAGATTCTTGGCGTGATCCTAAATGAAAATGAGAAACCCTTTGTAGGAAAAAGATTTCCATCATATGTAATCATGAAGATGAAAAACCCTTTGTAGGCTGGATTTCCATCATATGTAATCATGATTAATAAAATTGTCTTCTTTTACGCATCTGATAATTTGTCATATTTTGCTGTGATGAAGTCTGAATAGTGTGCAGCTTCGACACGTCTGAATAACTTTACGCCAACTCTGATAGAAAGAGTATCTGATCTCGTCCCGTCTTTTACGCGTGACTGAAGATGCGTAGAAAGCTGCTTAGCATTTAAGTCGAATATCCGAATTGTCATGCTGTTTTGAATGATGAGTCGCATAGAATTTTGAACTGTCACTTCTTTGATAAGAAGAATTCTTGTTCAGACCATCATCTTCAAAAATAATTTTCCGAAAATCCCTTGAAGTAGGACGAGAAATGGCTGTCAAAACTGGCCATGCTTGAACTGTAGAGAAAAGATTCTGACTGGATTTTGGATGAACTTCCAATCGACCCAAGAAGAAGAGTCATTTTTAATGCTGAACTCTGTATGTTTTGGGTACTTGGGATATTTTGAGGCCAAGAAGGAGCATATTCTGGGTAAACCCTTGTAATTAGCCGTCTTGAGAATTGTTCAGATATACGCATACTCTGGCCTGCGTATTTTAATGCGGAAAGTCATAGATCTGTAATATAAATGAGCATAAAATCATAGGTTTGAAGCCTCTCGAGCGTAAAAGCTGCTGAGCATAAGAGCATCCGGACGTAAAACCATAGATTTATAGCCTCTAAAAAAAACTTCCGAGCGTGAAGTCGTAGATTTGTAGCCTCTGAGCGTAAAAAGCTTCTGAGCGTGAAATCATAGATTTGTAGCCTCTGAGCGTAAAAAGCTTCTGAGCGTGAAATCATAGATTTGTAGCCTCTGAGCGTGAAGTCGTAGGTTTGTAGCCTCTCGAACGTAAAAGCTACCGAGCGTAAAAGCATCCGGGCGTAAAACCGTAGACTTGTGGCCTCTGAGCGTAAAACCGTAGATTTGTAGCCTCTTAAACGTAAAAGCTCCTTAGCGTAAAAATCGTAGATCTGCTCTGCATGAAAAACTTTTCGAATTCGCTGACTGTCCGTCTTCCCTAAATGATAGGCTGACGTGTTCCCCAATCATAACCGAATATTAAATATCGGATTTGGTTAGGGATTCGAAGAGTTTATCTGAACTCTATAAATACCCCAAGGCCTTCAGAGAAGAAACTCTTCATCTGTCTTTTGCAAAAATCTTTTGTTCCTTTGAGAGCTCTTCTTTGTCTCTTCTTTTGAGAACCTTGAGTTTTAGCCATGGCACCGAAACAAACTTCCACCACTAAGGGAAAGAAAACTGCCTCTTCTTCTCGCTCCTCTGCTCAAGCACGAGCGACTCCCATTGGGCAGAGCGAACCTCGCTCTGAACGAAGTATCCCACCGTCAAGCTGTGCACCAGGCGTCATAGGTAAAGCTTTTGGGACGACAAAAATAAAGAAAACCCTTCACACACGTTGTACGTGAACGCGCTAGGTCATCTTCTGTTCTGAGAGCCTCTTCGAGAAAGATGATGCACAGAGATATTTTATCATTTATGCCCACATTCCTAATGTGTCAGCGTAAAAACTCCATATTTTTGCAGTCTGGCGTAAAAGCTTTGACTGTCGAAATTTGGCGTATACTACAAACTTTGAGTGTTACGCTCTGGATGAAAATTTTGGCATAACAACTCAAATTTTGGCAGTCTGGCGTAAAAACACAGACTGTCAGATTTTTGTGTATACTGCCAATCTTGAATTTTATGCCTTGGAAATAGATTCCAGCGTAAAACTGTAGATATTTACAGTCTTGGCGTAAAAGCACAGACTGTTGATCTTTGGCGTAAGCTGCAAGACTGTAATGTCTAGTATAGAAACTGACTTGTTCTTCTTGCATTTTGTAGTAGACTTGCAGATACCTCTGTTGGCTGAGGTGATGGGTTCTGCTGCTGGGATGCTGAACTTTAATTACCTGGAGGATTTGTTCCATGTGACATTCCTTATTTCTGGAACCCAGTATCCTGAAGGAAGGAGAACTCTGATATCGTCTAAAGGAGAACGAATGTTGTTGAGTATGATCAACGGGGAGCCCCTGACGTATCTAGATGGGGCCAAATATATAAAACTAGCTTTCCTATTCGGGGATATGATTGATAAACAATCCCAGACGAAGCCCAAGAAGGAAAACTGGATTTTTACTGCTGGGGGCATGGTCATGTACCTGCCCAGGATGCCGAGAGATTACCCTATCTCGGTATTCTTCCATGTCACACATCCCAGAAAGATGTCGTGGACTCTGACCCCTAATCTTCACGGCCAGCCGGAGAAGATATTTTATCAGAAAGGATCAGACCAAGGATTATTTGTGAGCCGCCCTTCAGGCCCTGTATTGCCTTTCAGGGGATTACTGTTGGACAACGTCCCGAGTGAGGACACTTCACTGCTCCAACCAGTCCAATTATCAACTTTTTGCAACGACTTCATGGGGCATGGAGGAGTATACCCCAAGGTTAATCCTCGGACCAATGGGTGGCTTACCCCTGGAAATATTCGATGGGCTCGTTTAGCTGCATGGGCCCTGAAATATTTTCAGACGGAGCTGGAGAGCATTGGTCTATTCACGGCTGTGAATGCTACCAGTGTCGGGCTGCCTCCCAACCCCAACCTATTTTTGGCTTTGATGGAGCGGTATATCTCACTCACTGGGACTTTCGCCACTCCGCTAGGGGAGTTGGGATTGGCCCTTCACGAGATGGCAGAGATTTTAAGACTGCCAATGGGGGATACTCCTTATGAAGAGTATGTTCCCACAAACAGGGAGCTGGGGGATACAAACCCTCGGGTAGTGGCAGTGTACCAGGAGCTAATGAGCCATTATCTTGCGTGCACCACCTTCTATAATGAGCCTTTTAATTTGGCTCATACCAACAAATGGGCGTCATATCTCTTCTTTCATCAGGCCAGAGATGCTAAGCCAGACAAAGTTGTGGATAGTAGGGATAAGCCTTTGAACTTTCTGAGCGTGCTTAATGCTCAAATAGTCGATGATATTATTGAAGACACTGGGACTTCAGATCAAGTTCTCGATGAAGGGATAGGGAGTTATCCTGTAGGCACTAAAGCCTACAGTTATATAAGGCATTATCGCAAGCCTCTGTTAAGGGAAGCTCAACTAGCTGGCTTCCTCTCCGTATGGTTACGCCGATTGGTAGTACCTGGCATTGCATCTTCGGATCACATTCATCGTAACACCTTATGGCCTGCAGTGCATTTGGTATTTGGGGAAAGACTGGGCCTGCTCCCTGCTATGGTATGCCGGATACAAGCTGGCCTGAGGGCCATTACTAATGGGCTTCTCGCTGATAAGACACGGCGTGAAAGCTTTCCCAGGGTAGAGTTACCATTCCTATATCTGATGGGATGGTTAATTCTTCATAACCCCAGGGTGATATCTCCCGGCTCTGCCAGTAGTTTGGGAAATAATTTTTTGTTGAATTACAAGAATTCCACTTGGAACGTGACCACCGTCGTAGACTGTCGGCGAGCATTAAATTTTGCTCATAGCTGAAAGCTCTTATGTATCGTCCCCACTGTATATCTCAATCAGCAGGGGACGAGACTTCAGGATTCAGGTGACAGAAAGACCGTTCTTTCTCCTAAAGCTTTTTATTGGTTGGTCTGCATTAGACCTTCCCATTTGTTATACAAAAGTGAAGACCATTGCTTCTTGGAGCCCTATCTGCCTAGTCGGTTCGCCAGGCAGTTTGGGTATAACCAATTGCATGTGGGAAATGCCATCACCAGCTTCAAGTCCAGAGGTGGACTTATTGATGGAGCGAGAGGATGGCGGTACTTCATAATGGGTTGTATTGGAGCAGCGTTTACTGTGCCCGCGACTTCACTCTCCATGGAGTTGCACATCCTCCATTCGTACGCCCAATTTTATATGGCCATCAATACCTTCCATCGCGATTTTGATATGCATGGAAGTTTTAGGATGCCCCCTCATAAGTCTACTGGAAGAGAGGAAGTCCTATCAGTTTCCTCTGACGAAGGTGAAGACTCTGTCGATCCAGATGAGTTTTTGTTGACAGTACCGAGAGGCATAATACCTCCGCCTGCAGAGCCCCTTGTTATCTCCAGTAAGCGAAGGGCTCCTATTCTGAAGGAGGCTTCCCCTCGCAAGAGAAAGAAGACTGTTAGTGGTCCTGTCAGGACTTCCAGCTATGAGGCTCCTAGGAGTGAACCTACTGTTTCCCCTGTTGAGGATGATTTTTTGACTAGAGGTCCTTCGCCCATTAGAGAGGGAACCTCCACAGTTCCGGCTGGCAGTGCCAGAGATTCTTTGCTCGAGACTGCTGTCGCTGCTACCGCTTCAGGTAGTGCTACGAGATCGCCTTCGAGGCCGAGAAAAATAAAATTGCATATACCTTTATCCAGACCAGTAACGAAAGTAACCCCCGCCGCGTCTGTAAGTATATCCAGCGAGATTCTACCTGATGAACCTCGATTGGATCTGGGTGAAGACTTGGATGATTACCCTCAGTCGTTATTTGGTGCACCCTCCTCTCCAGGTATGACAGCTTGCTTAGCATCATTAACAAATGATTTAGCTGTACTGGTTGCAGACGCGACATATATACCATCGGCCATGGGTAAATATCGTCTTTACGCCTCTTTTTAGAAAAATTAACATCAGGTTTGATATTAACTTTCTCTTGTCTTCTTTTCAGGGAAAGACATCTACGGGGAGGACAGCGTCGACGCAACCTTTGGATTTGTTGCGGCTCCTGCAGATGAAACGACGGTGCTCGACCTTGAAGAGGCAACATTTTCGGGTGCTGGCTCGCCCAATACAGTCCCGATATCTTCAGAGGAGGATGAGCCTGTCATCACGACTATGCATCCTTTGTTGAGTACGCCAGCCACTTCGACCGTTGTTGGTGCCTCTACTTTTGTCGATCCATCTGCTGAAGCGACGACTGTGACGACACCCTCTGCAGTCGTTCCTGGAAGGGGGTTTACCGATATTGCAATCACTTCCAGCGTCCATTCGGATTTCGCCATGATAGTTGAGCAGTATACTGGTATTTTCTACACCACTTTAAAAATGCTGATATCAATGGTGCTGGAGAAGAATCTAGGCTTCGAGGCCCTGAGGATGTCCTCCCAGGTTGCGATAGCGCCGATCAAAAATTTCAACGACGCTGGGAGAGCTGATGCACTAGAGCAAATAGATAATGGTTTAGAACAACCCATTAACAATTATTTACAACTATCCCAAGGCAGCATTGATGACCTGATTCAGGCTTAGTATGATTCCATGACTGCGAGGCTTGTTGGGAAGATGGAAACTCTGAACAAATCCATCCAGGAACAGCAGCAGGAGATGGATAAAGAGCGGGCCATCTTGGTGGATTTTGTTCCTCAGCTAACCCAGTACCAGGCCGAATATGAGGGGGATGAAGCGAGGGTTCAAGATTTGGAAGCTAAACTCGCTCAGGCCAGGGAGAAGCTTCTCAAGACATCGGCAGCTCGTAATGTATTTAAGGGCCAAGTGGAGATAGCTCAACAGAACTTGGTACGTGCATGAGTCATCCATGCCAGTTTTGTTGATGCTCGGTCTGAGCTATCTTGCTTGAGTGATGACAATGTAAGGCTGGAACAGGCTCGCAACCATGTTTTGAACTCTAGGAATGATAGAATGGCTGCTTTGGCGCGACAGATTAGGGATTTAACTGTCCCTCCCTAATGATGTACTTCTTATTTCTCCTATAATTTCTCGGAGATAATAAAGACACATTTTCTGACTTTATGGACCCATCACTTTAGAATATGATAGGCTAAGATGAAAGTGAAATCATAGGTATTATTAACATGACATACTTTCGTTAAGGTTTTGCTGAATGTAAATCTATTCAGAGTTAACATGAACCTGAAAGAATATAATCCAACTAAATTTGTATACTAAACACTATCAGAGGTAATATGAACATGATAGGCTTATAAATTAGTTAAGGATATCTATTTAGAGGTCACATGAACCTGATAGAATATGATCCAGCTAACCTTTGTGCATGGTATCGTCAGAATAAGAACTTCGTCAAACTCCGTTAAACGAAGGAGATCAAGTATAGTACTTCTTCGAGAATTTGCAGTTGATAGTAGCCAAAAAAAATTATTAGACCTGGCTAATCTGTAAGTGCCATTTGCAATCATATAAGGGCCCTCCCATTTCTTTATGATTGTCTGTACGAACTTTGGATATTGTACTAGAGGTAATATAGACATAGTACGATACCGTATTTGTTGAGGACATCCCACTGGGGGATTTTTGGTGGACCTATCATTTGTCGTGCACGTTAAGTGCAAATAATAGGTTTGAGACAAATCCTGACAGAGGTACGTGGCAATTTTTTTGTGGACTTAACACCACTGGTGTACTTAGAGTTAAGTACGGGTGTTAAGTTGAGATGACAACCGATATTAGAGGTAATATGGACATGATAGTCGATAGCCAGACCAGAAAGGTTTGTTCATAGGTAATATGGACATGACAAACTTTTGTGGTGATACTCCATTAGGGATGGAGGTATATATCTGCTCAGAGGTAATATAGACATAGCAGTTTTTGTGGACTTAACACCACTGGCATACTTAGAGTTAAGTACGAGTATTAAGTTGAGATGACAACCGATATCAGAGGTAATATGGACATGATAGTTGATAGCCAGACCAGAAAGGTTTGTTCAGAGGTAATATGGACATGACAAACTCAGCCTGAGAGAATTATTATGACAGCAGTTCAGAGGTAATATGGACGTGAACTCATGTCCGAAGAATTCACTGTGGAGTGATTTTCCTGGGTGGGGATAGACCTGAAGAATCCACTGGGGAAACTTTAGGGACTCATACTCCGGTATTTCTCGAGGGAGCAAATTGTCACGTTTGAGTGAAATCAATTTGCAGTGATCGTCACTCGTCTATAAATGCAAAGTAACGACTTTGGCGTCGATCAACTCCTGGATTCTTCTTTTCAGTATATAACATGTCTTTGTAGGGTGATGAATGTACCGATGGAAGAGACAAAAATCTGGGTTATCGACTTTGCCAGCCCTCTTAGTGTATCTGATGTTGGGTAGCTGAAGTTTGTTTTTCTTCATCAATATATTGAAGATTTCAATGATGTCATATTTATTGAAGTAGAAAGTGTTCTTCGGCCTTCGGGCTCCCGATGCCTGAGTTTTACGATCTTCCGGGAAGATGGTCATCATTGCATCATCTTCGGACTCAGAGGGAATTCTACCCCCAGTTCTGGATGCTGCCTTATTTTGTTCAGGTAGACTACCCCCAGACATGTCATGGCGTTTGCCCATAGAAGTTGATTTAGAAGAACCTGTCTCTGATATTACAGGATCAGATTCTGGAGATTTGGAGTTTGCAAGAGATGCAATATACCCCAACCCAAAACGAGTTTGTTGACAGTAAGGATTACCATGCAATGGTATTTGTCTGCCTTTTCCATAGTTGAGGCCTGGTTCTGATTTCAGATCATAACCCATTCTTTGCATAATCTTCAAAGCTTGGGGACTGTATCTGTGAACCTGCATTTTACCAGCATCTGATTCGTGAGAATCTTCTTGCACCACCGGTCTGTTGCGCATGCGACCGAAGACTATTGGATGCTGATCGTCGCGAGTTGGCGGAACAATAAAGATAGACTCTTCATGTGGCCCATATGTCATGACGACATTAGATGTTGACTTATCTTCCCATAGGATCTCCCCACGCTTAGAGTTAGGGGCGCCAAATCTTGATTTTGACCCCTGTCTTTGCGTTTCTGGATCAAGAGTTTACGCAAGTCCACAGAAGAAGAAGAAGAAGAAGAAGAAGAAGAAGGCTTATTCTGCCTTTTTACATTAGTGGGAACGCGGATATTGGGAACCCCAACCCTCTCTCTGTCGTAGGAATACAGCAGTTCAGCCATGTGAGTAGCACATGATCCATGAGGAGCGTATTTATCCACAAATGGCGTAATTTGGAATTTTGCTCAGGTTAGCGTATAGCTGAGGAAGTCCTCAAACGGCCGTTAGCGTTCCGCATAATCTGAAGAGCGGGCAAACTCTTCTCTTGATGACGTAAAGGCCGAGAGGTTGGGAAATCCGCCACTTGTTTTCCCTTGCGGAGATTACTGGGACCCTCTGCCTCCTTTTGAGCGGGAGAGGTATTTTTACGCGTGGAACGCATTTGAATTTTCTGACTTGGCACTGAGGCTTTGTCAGAAACTACGTCTATCCCGTCAGCGACGGGAGACTGAGTTTTACGCGTAGAGCGTGTTGTATACTTCTGGATTGGCGCTGAGACATTGCCAGAAGTTTTATCTGACCCACCAGCGACGGGAGACTAAGTTTTACGCGCAGGGCGCGGAGCAGACTTCTGGGTTAGCACTGAGGCATTGCTAGAAGTTTTGTCTGCCACGTCATAGACGGGAGACAGAGTTTTACGCGCAGAGCGCGCAGGTTGCGAAGCTACAACCTTGTTGGTCGGAGAAACCAGAGAGTCGGCAGGAATGGTAGGGATGTCCGGGACATCCACACCTTACGCAATTTCCTGTTGTCTTAGACGGAGAGGGAATGAAAGCTACCCCCTGCTCGAAGCATGTCTTCGTAGGCTGACTGGTTGAACTGGACGACCAAGGTCTTCTTCATTGATCCTACTGATACTGCATCGTGTTGAACAATTACTTTCTCGTCAGATGAGAAAGTAGTCTCCCCAGCGGAGTCGCCATCTTGTGTTTGATAATAAACGAAAGAAATAAAACTAGGTTTATGCAAAACCCTTTCTTTGGTTTACAAACAAGAAGTATAATTAATCCTATACGAGGATGTTAAGTACAAAAATTTAATCTGGGTAAATATTGCTATAGGAGTCTGATCTGCGGTCGATCACTTTGTCCCTTGGACCACACGATGATGAAGAAGTGTCGTAGAAGAAGTAGAAGCTTCAAAGATTGAAAGAAGGAGTGGATGCTCGATGCCAAGATCGTTGATCACTACTCTCTGTCTGTGCTCTTCTCTCTTCAATTTTTCGACCTTTCTTTTCGACCTCTATAAAATTCGCCCCCTGACCTCCATGGACGGAGGTCTCTATTTATAGGCGTAGAAACTGAACAGCGGAGAGAACCGCAACTTTTACGCGACGGTTATCATAACTGCTACCCACGTATAAGTGATCTTCTGAATAAGCGTGTGACACGTGTCCCGTTAACAGATAATGCGTATAACTGCTGCGAAGATCATGACATGTAAGCCACGTAGGTAATTGCCCCTTGCGTAGAGATGATTGGCGTAGAAGCCAAATAACTGTCTCGTTGGCGTAAAAACTAAATAGCTGTTCTAATGGCGTAGAAGCCAAGTAGACGTAGAAGCCCAATAGCCGACATATAGGTGTAGAAGCCCAATAGCTGTCAGGTTGGCGTAGAAGCCAAGTAGGCGTAGAAGCCTGATGCTGCATAGATAGGTTGCCGGCGTAAAGGTAACCAGCCATTCCTCCTTGACTGAGGTCTTGAGCGTATTCTGGATCAGATAGCATGTTCACATACCTTTGCAAATATAGCCTGGGTTGGCGTATTTCAAGGAGATAGCATACAGCGCACTCCTATAGTTGAAAACAGCCAGGTCGACGTATTTCGAGGAGATAGCATACGGCGTACTCCTATAGTTGAAAATAGCCTGATGGCGTAATGTGCAGGGATGGTGATGTGGACGTATTATCCCTAATTATAGCTCTCCCAGTCATTGAAAATAGAACAAAATCTCATGCATTAAATGCAGAGATCTGCCTCGGGCTCTGTACGAAGAGCAGCTTTTGACGTGGCAGTCAGTTTTGTCTCATCTTGAGCGTAAAAGCTCATGGCTGCCTGTGTAAAACTAGGCAGCGTATTCCTTGAATGCGTAGACGACGACTTAAATCAAGGCTTTGTTACTAAACGACAGTCTGGAGCTCTGTGCCGAATCATCATTACAGCCGTCGTCTTGATAGTCGTGCAGTACTCTTTGTCAGGAGTCAGGTTCACTGCATGATCTGACATGTTCATTCGAGGAATACGAAGCATTCCTTGTACACTTCCATGCTGCATTAAAACCAGATGAGTTTTACGCCATAAAGGCGAGGTAGCAACCTTTTTACGCTGAAGTAGTCTGAAATACTGCATTACGCGGGTTGTTCTGGAGCTATATTTTACGCTGAACAGCGTTGAAGCTCTGTTGTACGCCAATGGCTCTGAAGTCATATTTTACGCCGCACAACACTGAAACTCTGCTTTATGCGGGTTTTATGCATGTTGCGTATAATCCTGTAGCGTATTTTTCATGCTTCTACACCTGGATCTCTGTGCAAAAAATCATCATCACAGTCGTCCTCTCGATTATCGTACAGTACTTTTGTCAGATGTCAGGTTCACTGATTGTCTGACAAATTCATCCGAGGGAATACCAAGAGTTTCTCGTATAACTTTACGCCGCAACATATTTCAGACTTTACGCTGCATTAAAAACAACGTATCCCAGACTTTTACGTAGGAAACCTTTTACGCACAGACTTTTTTACGCGAACTTTACGCAGCCAGATTTTCTACGCAGAACTTTTACGCAGACTTTTACCCAGACAATTCTGAAACCCTACTTTACGCCAAACTTCCTTGAATCTCTATTTTATGCCAAATTTCCTTGAATCTCTGTTTTTACGCGGACAGCTTATCAACCTGTTTTACGCAAATAACCTAGAAGCCTGTTTTACGCAGGGGGAGACTTCATGAATGTTGGGGGTTTTTAACTATAAAATACGCGTACAAATTCCCCAGCATATTTTATACTACTATATCCTATTTAATGCTTGCATCCTGTTTGATTCCTGTACTTCTTCTAAATCATTGTGTACATCACCTGCAGAAAGATGGATATACAGAAGGGATGTACTGTCGCCGATGGTGACACAACTCCTGGAGTCAATAGTCAGACTCAAGGAGGAACCTCAACAATTCCTAGACTTCCTGGACCAGATGGACAGATTCACAATCCAGTTTCATCTAATCTTCCCGTTCTACCTAATGGAAACCTTCCAGTCTCATCGACACCGCAGGATAGCCAGGCATAACTGTTCCAATTCTTCCAGATAATAATACAGGAACAACAACAACAAGCCGCCATACTAGCTGCAGAACAGAGACAATAAGCAGCAGAACAGAGACAAGAGTTCCTAGCAGCACTTGAAAGGATGGCTGCAAAGACTACTGTACCAGCTTAAGCACTAGCTCTAGTACCTCAAGCTAGAGTTGGTTCAGTAAAGGACTTTGTATAGATGGGTCCAAAGCCGTACAAAGGCATTGAGAGCCCAGAGGAAACTACCAACTGGATCACTCACACTCGAAAGTTATTAGAGGCATCACAGCTACCTGCAGACCTATGGATGACAGGTGTAAGGATGCTTCTAGATGGTAATGCTCATCACTGGTGGGAATCCATGGAGCACCAGCTGGGTATATACCAGACATGGGAGCAATTTTTGGAGTGCTTTAAAAGGAAGTACTTCCCGGATACCGTCAGAGATGCATTATACGATCAGTTTCTCCACCTGGAGCAGGGGAACCGAACAGTGGACGAGTATGATGCTGAATTTAGTTGCCTTAGTAAATATGGTACTGCTCTGATACCAGATGACTTGGCCAAAGCTAAGAGGTTTCATCGCGGACTGACTCAGGAGCTCCAACACTATACAAGCTCACAGTCCCGAATCTCTTATGCCAAATTACTGACAGAAGCCAGATTGCAAGAAACCATCAGCTGAGAAAAAGGAGGTCAGCTGAGGACACAATAAGGACCGGCAAGGACACAACAAGGAGGACCTATTATATGTCATTTAGCTCAGCAACAACAGTACCATCATAGGGCATGACCGTACCAGATCCTAGAGAAACCCCAATACAATTATTGTGGGAGACGCGGGCACATCTTAAGGGACTATCGTGTCCGTTTGGGACAGTGTATGAGGTATGATTCCGGACAACATATATTGAAAGACTGTCCTATGCAACAGGCATCGACACTTCCACCGCCAGCACAGAGGCTAGTGCTTCCAGCACCAAAGCCAGCTCAGCAAACGATGAGACCAGGAGCACCTCGACCTCCAGCAACAGGGGGATTTCAGTGAGGACCATCGCTACCTGCACAGGAGGATCAAATCACGAGGGCTAGACAGGAACAACCACAGAGGAACGGACAAGCTTTTGTAATGGAAGTGGATGACATGAATCAGGAGATTGATGTCATAGCAGGTATCACTATTGCTTTTACTTTTTTTGCTGTGACATTTTTTGATACGGGAGCCACACACTCATTCATATCATCTAGTTTTATTTCCAAACACAACATTGCCTCTACACTTTTACCTAGTTGTATTAGAATTCTTACCGGAGGATGAGTTATACCTGTTAGTAGAATTTGTAGACCGTGTCCTATAGTGATACGTGGCAGAGAGATAAATGTCCGACTCTTAGTCCTTCCTATGCCAACTTTTGATATTGTGCTTGGAATGGACTGGCTGAGCAAGTACCACGCTTTTTCGATTATTTTGGAGGAAACATTCTTTTTAAGATACCCGTCCAGCCTGAACTTAGGTTTGCACGAGGATTCACAGAAATTCTTGATGGTATGCAGCTCACAATAGACGATGTTGTCTATTATCCCATTATTTCAGAATTCTAAGACGTCTTTCTAGAAGAATTGCTAGGACTACCTCCAGATAGAGACGTAGAATTCTCAATTGAATTGACACCAGGAGCAGCACCCATAGCCTCACATGTTTATAGACTGGAGAAGAAAGAAATGGATGAACTAAAGACACAGTTGAAAGAACTAGAAGAGAAAGGTTTCATCCGACCAAGTGCATCACCCTGGGGAGCCCCAGTATTATTTGTACCAAAGAAGGATGGGTCAGTGCGTATGTGCATTGACTATAGAGCCTTGAATGCAGTGATAGTGAAGAATAAATATCCATTGCCATGCATTGATGACCTATTTGACCAGCTTAGTGGAGCCAAGATGTTCTCAAAGATAGATTTGAGATCGGGATATCACCAGGTGAAGGTACAAAAGGAGGACATCCCGAAGATCGTATTTCGGACAAGATATAGGCACTACGAGTTTCTGGTTATGCCATTTGGATTGACCAATGCTCCAGCTATCTTTATGGACTTAATGAATCGAGTCTTCCATCAGTATTTGGACCAGTTCATGGTCGTCTTCATAGATGATATACTTATCTATTCAAAGAGCCACGAGGAGCACGAGAAGCACCAGCGGATTGTTCTAGAGACCTTGAGGAGAGAGCAGTTATATGCAAAACTCAGTAAATGTGAGTTCTTCTTGGACAGAGTCTCATTTCTTGGATATGTCGTTATAGGAGATGGTATTTCTGTTGATCCAAAAAAGATCTCGGCAGTCGAGACATAGCCTGTTCCTAAAACAGCAGCGGAGGTAAAAAAAATTCTTGGACTTGCAGGATATTACCGACGGTTCATGGAGAACTTCTCAAGAATAACAACACCTATGACTCGGTTGACTTGCAAAGATCAAGAATTTATATGGACCAACGAATGTCAAGCCACTTTCGAAGAGTTGAAGAAGCGACTGACTTCAGCACTAGTGTTGACTATTCCATCAGGATCAGGAGGCTATGTGATCTACAGTGACACATCAGAAAAAGGCTTGGGATGCGCATTGATGCAACATGGCAAGGTGATTGCATACGCATCTAGACAGTTACGAGTACATGAGAAGAATTATCCAACTCATGACTTGGAACTTGCAGCCGTTGTATTTGCTCTAAAGCTATGGAGACATTACTTATATGGGAACGAGTAAAAATCTATACAGACCACAAAAGTCTCAAGTATGTCTTCACACAAAAGGAGTTAAATATGAGGCAACGTCGATGGCTCGAGTTGATAAAAGATTTCAAAATAGAGCTACATTATCACCCAGGCAAGGCTAACATTGTAGCAGACTCATTAAGCCGGAAGCCAACAACTTATTTCTTGATAACACAGAGAGAATTATTGAAGGACTTGCAAGGTCTTGGCATTGAAGTAATATTACCCGGAGCAGACGGGACACTAGCCAACTTACAAGTACAATCATCACTAGTAGAAAGGATCAAGACAGCATTGCCTACAGACGCCAGATTCAGAAAATTAAAAGAAAGAACAGAGGCCGGAGAGCAGACAGGACTGCGCATTCATAATGATGGGACATTACGATGTGGTAATCGTCTATATGTTCCCAATAGAGAAATTCGACAGGAGATGATGACAGAAGCTCATAGTTTGATATATTCTATTCATCCTGGAGGCACCAAGATGTATCATGATTTACGACAGCACTTTTGGTGGCATGGAATGAAAAGAAAGAGAGCTTACTTTGTAGCTAAATGTTTGGTATGTCAGCAAGTAAAGGCGGAGCACCAGAGAACAGCAGGGTTATTACAACCACTTTCGATTTCAGAGTGGAAGTGGGATCATATCACTATGGACTTCGTCACGGATTTTTCCAAGAGTCCAAGTGGAAGAGATGCAGTATGGGTAATAGTGGACCGACTCACCAAGTCAGCCTATTTCTTGCCTTTTAGAGTTGGCCAATCTACAGAAGCTTTGGCTGACTTATATATGAGGCAGATCGTGAGATTGCACGGCGTACCAGTCAACATTGTATCAGACCGAGATTCACGCTTTACATCACACTTTTGGAGGAGCATGCAAGAGAGTCTTGGAACTGGTCTGAAGTTCAGTACCTCTTATCACCCGCAAACAGATGGGAAGTCAGAACGTACTATTCAGACATTGGAGGATATGTTGAGGGCTTGTATGTTAGACTTTGGAGGATCATGGAAGGACAACCTACACCTTGTAGAGTTTTCTTACAACAATAGCTATCAGGCGAGCATCCAAATGGCTCCGTTTGAAGCATTGTATGGAAGGAAGTGTAGGTCTCCTGTGTGTTGAAGTGATGTGGGAGAACGTCAGATTCTGGGACCAGAGTTAGTGATCAACACCGTTGAGACAGTCAAGAAGATACAAGGACACTTGCGAGCAGCGCAAGACAGGCAGAAATAATGGGCAAACCTTCATCGTTAAAAAGGACGATCATGTCTTCTTAAGGATATCACCTACCAGAGGCACCATTCGATTCGGAGGGCGCGACAAGTTGAGTTCAAGGTATATTGGACCATTTGACGTGCTAGAAAGAGTGGGAGAAGTGGCTTATCGACTTGCGCTACCACCTTCACTTGAGGGAGTACATGACGTATTCCATGTGTCACAGCTCAAGCGATATGGGGCAGACAGCAATCATGTTCTCGACCATTTGAAGATCACCATTGGGCCAAGCTTGTCATATCAAGAGCAACCCGTGGGAATCCTTGATCGTCGAGAGAAAGTATTGAGGAACCAGTCTATTTCTTTGGTCCGCGTGGCATGGAAGCATGGTGCACCTGGAGAATCTACCTGGGAGCGCGAGGATGACATGCGCAAACGTTTTTCGAACCTATTCACAGACCAAGGTATGAATTTACTTTGTTAATTTATATCATATACCATTCTTGACTTTCTACCGTGGCTTAGTTTTAATTTCGAGGACGAAATTTTTATAAGTTGGGTAAAATATAAAACTCCTAATTCTGAAAATCGTATTATTAATTTATTTATGGTAATTATGAGCTAAATAGAGGAGATCAATTTTATTTAATATTTATTTAAGGTGTTTTTGCATCTAGGGGATTTATGGAGCCATTATAAATTTTTTTAATTTATTCCATGTAGGAGACCCTTTGGACAGTTGTTAGCTTAATGGTATGCACCAATATAATTTTCAGAACTTTCTAAGTATATGTATAAATATGTATATATCTATATAGATATAATTATTAAGAAAAATGAATAAGAAAAAGAAAGAAAGAAAAAGAAAAGAATAGAAAATAGAATTCCTTAATGGATTCAAACCCTACCATATTCTCTACCCAAACCCGTTTAGCCCCACCCGAACCCGCGTAAAGTAAGAAACCACATCAGCAGTATCAAAACCACCGCTTATTTTCCCCCGCGTATACTCTTCCTTTCACCCACACGTAAAACCCAAACCACAACTCCTAAACCCACTACCCGCTGGAACCCACAACCCAGTAGGAGAAGAAAATATCAACAGCAGAAGCAAAATTCAATTTTGCTTTGCTTTGCTTCTGCACGTGTGAGCCGTTCATTCCATCGCCTCTTAAACACTAATATTACTAAAAAACCCTCCAACCGAAATCTAAACCAATGATAGGAAGAAACAACAGCAGCCTCCACCGCCTCTCTCCTTCTATATATATTACCACTCTTCTAAAACTCTAATCCCATTTCTTCCATTAAACCTAAACACAATATTGGACGTGCACTATACAGAACTTTGCTCGGCAAGTATACCTTGTCATAGTACTATTATTTTTATATGATGCCTGATTCTGTTTTATTTATGTATTTGCATTGGACCTTGTTTATGAGACCACCCTAGTATTTTGGAGCATCATGAGGTTCATTGGCCGTGACACAGTTGTTACACGAGTTGTGAGTCTCATATAGATCCCGGACTACGTATTGGGTTGGCCGTCTATACGTATGAGCCGTGCGTTAGGATGACTGCTGATAGAAACTTTGTATGCTAGTAGACCTGGCAGTTATTTAGAGGTTTTATCGTGTCATAGATATGACATGCCTAGAGCATGGGGTGGGGAGAACAATAAGTAAAGCGTTTGGGCTCCTTTGCACTTTTTTCCTGTACGCCCGGATTCTCCACCGGAGAAACAGGTGATGATGACCACTATATATATTTACAGGCGGCCTCTGCCGTTCAAAAGACGACATACTTTTAGGCCCCTGATTCTCCGAGAGAATCATGCCAATCCCATTATTGGCCAGATAGCCCACGTATTGGAAAGTTGTTCTCAAAACTGCATTCACTTAGACGGTTAGGCGACCCGTTGGATGTTTATATTTCAGTAATTTATTGGCATGTTTATATGTATCTTGTTACGTCCCTCTGAGGACCTGGTCCCTTTCCAGATATGGACGAGCAGGAGTACCCACAGGAGTACGGACCTGGACCTGACACTACGTACCTGACTGAGGAGATCTTACCCTCAGAGTATCTGTGATTTATTGCCACTGCTTAGAGATTTTGCTACTTTAGTATAGTCGCTTTGTAGTGGATTTATTTTCACCCGACTATCAGACTTGATACTCATCTTGGATATTCAGTTATTATTCAGCTCTTTATTTCTACTGATTATTTGTGCTGTGGATGAGATATAGATTGTGTATGACTTGTTGTGACAGTATATTACCACTGGTGGATTGGATATTCATGTACAGCGTACGTGTGTATATGTTTTCCATATATTGGAGTTCGTATACATACGACTGGGCGTGTTATGTATTCCTAGTCCTACGTATTTGGGACTGGGGCGTGACATGATGAGCAATCTGTGGTGCTACAGGTGGCCTAACCCCACCTATCCGCCCTCGATCTGCATCATGGTCTGGACGTTGAAGTGTCCAGAGACAATCCTTCACCATATGCTCCATTGATCCACAATGTAAGCATGCTCCAAGTCTCTTCCGGCACATCTCCCAAGTATGCTCAGTCTTCTTGCAATAGTTGCATTGAGGAGCCTGTTGCACCTGTCTCTGAGGCTATTGTGGTATCTGCTGTACTGGATCTTGTGCTGGAGCAATAATTGGTTCTGGCATCTGATATTGCTGCTGATAGGCTCCGAACTGTACTGGAAACTGCTGTTGCTGGAACCGCGGCCCGTTTGCCGGTCCCGCACTCCTACTGTCACCCCCAAACATATCACGGTCCTTCTTCGGCTTCAAGTTCCACTCCCGCTCGACCTTGCGTGCCTCCGAAAGTATCTCAGAATACGTCTCGTAGAAAGACGGAATGAGAATCTTCACTTCCCAATTCAGACCCTCGCAGAAACGGATAGCCCAAACTTCTGGCTCTCTTACCAAGTACTCCGCAAATCAGCTCAGCCTCCTGAACTCTGCGGCATACTCCTCTACGGACATGCTCCCTTGTGTAAGGCTCTCAAATTGCCTTCCTAATTCCAATATGTCCGTCCGAGCAAAGAACTTCTTCTTAAAGAGATCCTTGAATATCTCCCAAGACTGCCCCACATCAGTAAGAATTGGCTCATTCCTGAACCAAGTGCGGGCAACGTCGAACAGTTGAAGTCCTACCGCCTCAACCTTCAGATAGTTGAAGTCCCATCAATAATTACATATATTAATCCAATATAACTCTAGTATGTACTAATAGAATAATACTAACTACCAACTATACACTAACTATTAATACATATATACGTACATACATACCTACAAATATATAATATATAGAAGATACTCATAACAATTGATAACTAAAATATACTAACTATTCTAATAAATTTATATGCTACAACTAAATATATACATATATAGTATACTATAATACAAATAGCAATTAGGAACATATTTATATATATATATATATATATATATATATATATATATATTAATTACCATATATTTATACATATATATCTATATATATATTAATATATTAAAAACTGTCAAATTGTCGCTAAATATCCTGTCCACTG
The DNA here is from genome assembly GCA_036927795.1 of Iris macrosiphon. Classification (NCBI taxonomy): domain Eukaryota; kingdom Viridiplantae; phylum Streptophyta; class Magnoliopsida; order Asparagales; family Iridaceae; genus Iris; species Iris macrosiphon. The sequence continues at coordinate 43,532,675 of JAYESA010000019.1, read as the reverse complement.
TCGCAGAAAGCTGCTGTGTATATAGATACACTGAAATTTTTGTGACAGTTTCCTGCATTGTCACTAAAAACTGTCGCTGAAGCTTCTGATACTCTGCTGATACACTGTTGTTTCAGCGACAGTTTCCTGCAACTGTCGCTGACTGCTGTCGCTAAAAAGCTGATATTTGCATTTGTTGCTGCTGTTGCTGAAAATATATGTATATATATATACAATATATATATATATATATATATATATATATATATATATATATATATATATATATATATATATATATATATATATATATATATATATATAATCCACCATATATATTTATACAATATATATTTAAATACATATATATATAACCCACAATATATATTTATACAATATATATTTAAATACATATATATAACCCACAATATATATATATATATATATATATATATATATATATATATATATATATATATATATATATATATATATACAATATACATATAAAACTATATATAACTATACATATTTGTATACATATATATAATCATACAATAATATAAATACATAACAATATATAATATAACTATATATATAACCATATATAAATATATCTACTATATTATATATACATACGCTACCACTTATAAATATATATATCTATATGTAGAAAAATAGCTACATAATAAATATATACATAGATACATAGATCTAAGGCACAACACTACAATAATATATATACACAATATTATATATATATATATATATATATATATATATATATATATATATATATATATATATATATATATATATATATATATATATATATAATTACACTTCTCCATAAAATAAGAACACAAAGAATTAGATCTACAATTAAATTGTACCCACATGGACCGTATCACCCCGTATCCCACTAAATCTAAGATACACATACGACACGAGTCCACCACACATCCAAACGCACCCCGAAGGACACGAACAAGTCACATATATTATTTATGAATAATACGAAGAGTCAAAAATAAATCTACGTGTCCGTGTCAAAATATGACATGCTCAAAGTCTCGTGTCGGAGAAAAAACTCCCAAATCAATACGTATCACCAAATTGATGGGATACGACCTACACGTACCCAATTGTGGATACGACACTAGCCCCAAACACACAAGCACATGCCAAATTGATCTATAGGACCAATTGACACATACAACAAATGTCAATCTCGAAATCTCCCCAAAATTGACACAAAAAGCACCATAACTTTCTCAATATGCCTCATATGAACACAAAACCAAATCCTATGGGTAGTCTATGCATATAGGTTGATTTTCTATGGTTAAATCTTAGATTTATAACCTAATTTAAGGGCAAAAACTAAATTGTATCTATTGGGAGATGGATTCTCAATGAAACCTCCAAAATTGGTGAAATTGGCCTCCAACTTGTAGATCCTTGCTCCTCTTTGTAGATCATTACTTTTTCCTTCTAGATCCTTGCTCTTCTAGTCTATAATGGTGATTTGGGAAGGAATTGGGTAGAAATTTGGTAGAGATTTGGTGGAATTTGGTTGAGAAAAATTCTAGATCTAGATTTGGAATGAAAAATGAAGAGAGAGAAAGTTTCCATCCCCTTTATATAGGCCTCACTTGTCCCCTCCCTCAAGCTACTATGTAAAGTCTAAAATACCCCTTGGGGCCTCTCATGAAGAAATTAATTAAGGAGGGAAGCTTCTAGTCCAATGGTTTAATTAATTTAATCATCCTCCCAATTAATGGATTTTCTAGTTTGGCTCAATTCTAATAATTAATACATGTTGGTCCATGAGTCTAAACTAAACTAGTTAGGTCCACTAACACAAGTCCAAAAATAAATCTAACATGCTAATAATAAATAAATAATATAATAAATAAATATTTAACATGCACAATATTTAATTAATTATGAAATGACCAAAATACCATTTTTTAGAAAATACGGTAGTGACAGTAGTATGCACCGGTCCCTCATGCTAAGATTGCATAAAACACACAGTATCATATAATAGTCGGATATTGACATCCACTGATGAGGATTTAAACAATATCCTTGTGGACCAGCTTGCACACCCCAATTCAGATGATTGGAGGTGGCTAGTCATGCACGATCTCGAGATTCCATTTTCTCCTAATGCTCTACAAGTTTAGTTGCATAGTTAACCCTAATGTTAACTGGAATCTCATGACGTGGTCACATAGCCCCTTATATGACGTACCGTAGTACGACCATGCTAGATACGAATCCACTTTGTCACTTGATAGTTCAATTTGGATTCACCCCAGCGTGATGCAACAATCAACAGATCCTAGCCACGCTTGATCATTGACTAACCCTTATGTCCATGCTGGAGATTGAGTCATATCGTATGTCACATAGCGCATAGGTACACCATAGTGCAAACATGTAATATAATCGCGTAGGAACACTTAGCACGTTGGAACGCATAGCACGCAGTAAGTGTATCAACACGGATACAAGTGGTCGGGTCATGACGCATATATGGTTCTAATACTTTTGTGGTCATCAAAGTCACACATACAACTAATAAAATCCAAAGGAACATTCAACCAAAACTAGTCCAATAAAACGTGTGCAAAGGGTCACATACGCAGAAGCATCAAGGCCACATGAGAAGTCAGGCCGCATAACAATCCTGGCAGCATGGAGTCATGCCGCATGGAGTCAGGGCTAGGTCTACTCGTCGGGATAAGTGGTGAAGCGACGGGAAATAAATAAAGTGTCAGTGGTGTGATATAAAGTGTGATGTGATATAAAGTATGTCAGGAAGAAAAGACAAAACCATTAAAAGATGTGCCACGGTTTCAGAGTCATGCGTCCAAGGATGGTGGCCGCATACTCTGCTTGCCGTATAAGTGTCGGTGTCGCATGGGGTTCGATACCGCATGGAGTATTTTGGACTTAGCAAAATTCTCATTCGTTCACCCAGTGAGCACAAGTGTTCAAGAACACTTGTGCGATGGCAGTCATGCGTCCAACAAGATGGACTAATACTGGTCAATATGCGACAAGAGCTCGGGCCGCATATCACTCTCAGCCGCATAGCTCGTTGCTGCATGAAGACTTCGTCTTCTCCAATAGCAGATTCGGTCATGGCAAAAAAGCTCCAAAATCTGAAATTTGTTTTCTTCATAAAACTATATTTTAACTCCGAGTTGAGTGAACCAAAAGCCAAAACGTTCGAAATAAAGACTCAAGAGCTAGCAACATAACTCATGCAGCTTAGAGGAAAAGCCATTGTCCCGCCTGGAGGTCTCTTATTTTAAAGTTTTAGTAAAGGATATAATGTACATGATAGCTATCTCATTTTTTGTCAGCTTTGTAAGCCCGTGCGGCAATTATCTGACTCATTCAAGAGTTTGTAAAAAGATGTTCATTATCAATAAAGAGAACTTTTTCATGTTTCAACTTTGTGTTTTAATTATTTGTGTACTTTGAATATATGCTCGTTATGCAAAAATACCTTAGCCTTGTGCGGTGCGCAACCTAGGCACGAACGGCGGCACGCACGGGGACGACTATTGATTCCACAGAATCGGAGCGTGACAGGACGAGATCGTATGTAGCATCCCGTGTACTTTTCGTTGCACACCATCCCCATCAAGGACTATAACTCGTCCTTTATGGCTATGCCAGCGACTCATGTTCATATAGACTAAGTCATCCTCACTTAGCGGCAATTCGCATGCGAGTTATTACATCGCATCTAGCAATCTGGAATCCTGATTGGATATGAGTATTAGATATATGTGCACACTTGTACATATTTGAACACTTGAACAATCTTCTGCAACACGTCTAATAATCCATGTAACTCGTGCACCTGAATCAGAACCCGTTCGTGACACTGGTGCTTGCTTATATGATTTCCTTGGACTATATATATATATATATATATATATATATATATATATATATATATATATATATATATATATATTCGTTCTCGATTTAACTTGCACCTCGGACGGGAAGGACAAATGGTAAGTTGGTAAGTCTCGTCGTGTTACTATTACACCGCACGACACACTGCCACACTAGTTAGGCTTTATATCTTTGCCAAAAAATTGATGCTAAGAAAAGACTAGAAAGACAACAATGATAGAGTGCACATAACTAATTGAACGTGTTGGATTTGTTGAGCGGGCGAGAAGCCTCCCCACTAGTGCATTCAATGTACTGATAACCCACTAGATTGTGTGCAGGGTGCGGGAGAACCTCGTTCAATATGGAGAGTCTCCTTCGTGCACGCTAAGGCGTTGAGTTCGCTCTGAAGCCTTGGAGTGTTGTGTCCGGAGCGGAAGTACATATACATGACATAATGTTGAAACATCGCCTATGTATCATTCCTTGTTGTAAGCCACTTGGCATGTCTTTATTGTTGAGAGAGAGAGAGAGAGAGAGAGAGAGAGAGCATGAGCAACTTATAATCTCGGCCTAGCGTCGCTTGTAATACTTATTAAGAATCAATAAAGAGCTAGTTTTTTTATCATACTTGTGTTCATTCTATGTTTTCGCTATATCGACCTTGCGAACTTGTTATCTTATAGCTCGTTCTTATGTCCGGCCTTGCGAACGGCGCATCATAGGCTCATGCGGCATCACATCCATATGAAGACGACAGTCCATGTGAAGACGATCGGACCTGCGGGACCGGGACGTGACACTATATGGATTCACCAATCATTTAGTACTAGTAGATAGAGATCTTGAGCTTACATCCATATTTGGTAAGAGACTTCAGGAAGTCCAAATAAGATTAATTTATGGTTGATGATATGCCTTCTTCCTATTGTGCAATGTTTGGAAGACGCTCACTTAATGCTTTAAGCGAAGGTGTCAAGTTATCATCTTACAATAAAATTTTCAACACACGGCATCATGTGTTTAGGAAGAGAGCAACATATAGCAAGAGATTATTATTTTGACAATAACAAAGAAAGGAACTTGGATTGCAGCAATTGAATCGCATGTTGTTCACATGAAGAAAGGAAAATAACGATAGAATAAAAAGAGGAGGACAAATTGAACTCTCCACCTTTCAACATCAGCTCTGTGCAGCTAGAAAGCATCATGAAAGAGTTGTCAATATTGGCTATGTGCAGCAGAGATAAGGCTTAGGCAAGTCTGTCACAGGGGTTAGGCATGTACAGCAGCTCACACATCATAGTGGTCAGAGGTCATTCGGCAGACTATACAGGTCCAGCTGTAAAAAATAATAATAATAAATAAATAAATAAAATTGAAAAGATAGTGGGATCAGTTGATCCCACATGTCCCGTTGTCGTTCCGCCCACGGTATTATAACTTGTACAGCATAGCTGGCCATATCCATCTACGTATTTCGGTACTGGAATGCGACAAGTCATTTTGTTCCAATACGTCGATTTCATGTATTGTATTAAATTTTTAGTGTTAACACTTTTTCTGAAAATATATATTCTAAAAAAAATTAAAAAATATTACCCACTTCAAACATTTACATTAATATAAAACTATAACACACATATATATATATATATATATATATATATATATATATATATATAGAAAGAGAGAGAGAGAGAGAGAGAGAGAGAGAGAGAGAGAGACTGACTGTCTATCCATTGAGCATGGACTCTAGTTGAGCAAATGAACAAATTCAATTTTAGACGTTAGATTAAGTTTAATTTAATGTCCGTACTACAAAAAGGGAGGATGATGGACCAAGAGAGGGAGAGTGAGGGAGTCCGAAAGAGAGAACGATAAGGGCAGCCTCATACAAGACTATACACATATTCCTATATATCCTAAGAATATTATGGCAGAGATACATAGTGTAGTGAGTCCCAAGCGAGTGGCTAAACAGGAAAGGGGGTCCTGGGGGGAAAATCATTCCCTACAGGTCAGCTAGCAACATGAGCGACTTTAGGAACGGATATACGAACGCATCACGAAACTTTTTTTGGGAACACATAAATTTCTATTAAAAAAATGAACTAGAAGTTCAATTTTTTTAATTCAATGAATATTGACAAAAAAATTTGCTATATACAGCGTTGGAAGACTTGCAAGCTTGTCATGCATAGTCGAAGCTTTGGATGGAGAGTCACCAAACAAGTCACATGTGTTACTCAAGCAATCATTCATGAGATGATATCGTACATGAGATGATAGGGATTCCATTGTATTAATTGATTTACACCCCTTTTCTTTCTAATATTTTGTAAAAAACAGTCTCACGTGTGAGTGCAAAAAAAAGGAAATTAGACATCGTCCATCGTCTACAGATTTATATAGATTAAGTTTATGTCATAACGGTCATGATTGTTTTTATTTGGTGAGTAAAATTTTAACCATCAGATCATATAAAAAAATTAATTTTACGATGAAGATGAAATGAGAGGTTCCGTATCTCTCGGATCTCACCTCCGGCTACTCCACACAGGAGAGGATGAGACGAGAAGTTCTCTCCAACTGAACATGAACATGAACATGAACATGAACATTCTCCGCCAGTACGAGTGCAGATGGTCTTTTCTCCGGAGGGCATAGTGATACCTATGGATGCCTACGGAACTTTGCTGACTCAAAACTGACAATAGTGACCTGCACTTTTAGATGCATTTTATAAGTAGAAGTTATATGCAAAAGGGTTACGGTTTGAAGCTGAATCTTAACAAGAAAACAAGGAAAAATAACATCCTTACAAATGAAGTCTAGTCTAGCGGTTAAGACCGATGCACCCTCCCCAACAAGATTGTTGTGGGTTCTAGCAACGGGTGCAGTGCAGATGCGTGGTGCAATCCGGATGGTGCATACAAAAAAAACTAAACTACTCTCTTGCCATCAAATAAGATGATTCCCATTATTCTTATTCCAACAGTCATTCATATTCAAATGTAAGGTACCGTCTTCCCACACTAAAAATATATTTATATGATAGTAATAAAACATCAGCTCTTTCATAGAAACTTCATTATATTTCAACCGCCCAAGATTATCATAGCCACTCGGTGGACCACTGATGAACAACACATGATCAATCATCTCGTAGTCGCTTCTATCCATCCTCTGTTCCCTCCGTCTCTGCATCCATATCAGGCTTCTTTCCAGCCGCAAAGCCAGGGCGCAGCGTACATGCCACTCGACGGAGAACTGACCTCTCTTCGGCCAAAATAGCAGTGTAGAATTAGCGTGTCTTCCATGCCGCGGAGAGACACGTAATCTATCTAGAAGAGAGTTGCAGTCGTGCCGCCGAAACTGCCCATTATGCACATCGCCTCGGACACGAGGCAGACCCTTAGTGGCGGGGAGAGGAGGAAATGTGCAGGTCTCCGTCTTGGTAGATATTAAATTCATGTTTTGATATTTTTTTTTTGTTTTCATAGTCTGCCGATTAACTTATGGGTCGGACTATATACATCCCACCCTCTACAACTCTACTTAACGCACCCCAAATACTAAGCACATTCAAATTTAACTAATTAAAAATTATCAAAATTCTAAACACATCCCACTACATTACCATTTTATCCTCGCCGTCTACTCCTACGCCGTCGAGACGGGGTCGCGGGGACATAGCAAGTAGGCGGAGGCGTGGGGATGCGCGGGTGGAGGCGTGGGGACGCACGGACGGAGGCGCGCGCGCAGGGTTCGACGAGCGGCGTAGGACGGCACGCACGGGTCGGTGGAGGGCGGTACGCGGCTGGGAAGGGAGGGGGGTTGCGCGGACGGGAGCGGACAGCGAGGTGGCCGGGGGGAGGGAGGGGGGGTCGTCGGGGGCGCCAGAGAAGGAGGGGAGGGTGAGGGAGGGGAGGCGGGGTTCGCCAGTGGCCGGCCGGAGAATGGATAATCATGTCTTTGTATATATGCAAAGGTTAAAATTTTATTTGCTCATTTGCTATTTAAACCATGTGATATATATATATATATATATATATATATATATATATATATATATATATATATGACGTCTAGTCTAACCGTTAAGACCGATGCATCTGGACGGGGTGGTCGTGTGATTGAGACCAAAGGCGGAACCAGGAATTTAGTTTATCCCGAACTGAACTTGAAATGATCTTTTTTTTTTAAACACAAAAAATATTTCTTAGGATGCCATTATAATCCAACTGTGTGGTTCAAATATCATTTTTCAACAAAAAATAGTTATCAAATGGCATATGATAGATTTCGATATCAAACTTTACACAAATTATTTTTAAACAATATATAGTATATATTTAAGGAACCAAGTGCTTACCTGAGGACCTGTAATAAGAATTCTAGGCTTGAACGACCACTAATTGATCTCTATATTAAATTTCTTCAAGTTTTATTGTCAGTTGTAGGTCAGAACTGTAAAAAAAATGATGAAATATTGCACAACACCAAACAAGTATTGTAAAACATAAAACTCAGTTAAAAATTTGTTGGTTCAATTGAGATTATTAAATGGACCAATTTGCTGGTAAAGTTGCAGATTATTGTTTTTCTATTGAAATTATTAAATGGACCGATTCCATATTATCACTCTCCTACTCACAGAGGATATATCCGGAGTTTTTAATAGACTGTAATCCTACAATATTGACCTATGAACACCGATGAGAACAAATTCACAATAATGCTATAAAATGCATGCAACTTAGATTTTTACAGAAATCCAAGAAATAAGAAACATTTCATAATTCTATCCTCGTTACAAGGAAAAGACCCTTTGTAACTTCATATATGCATCTTTGCTTGATAAAAATGACAAACTTTGTGCCTACATAGCAAGTGAATGCTCAAATTTATCTTATTTTTTAAGTAGTCACCAAAATATAACTTACAACTTCATCTATATCTGCATATTAAGTTATTGATTATGCATTTTCAAACTCAAAGAATGAATCTTTAATTGCCTATTACATATTAATGCATGACAACGATGACATACAACATGACAGATATTCTAAAATTTAAACAATAAAAAATCATATCTACTGCATACATAAATGTACTTCTTGTGTGGAAATAGTTAGAAATTATACCAAAAGGGAGTAACCAGGACACAATAAGCTTCACATGTACAGTATTAATAGAGATATCTCATGTCTCCAAGTACTACATTGCCAATAGGATTATTAGTTGGTCAAACTAAAAACAAAAGTTGTTGGCTGGGGGTGGGCTGGAGCCCACCTCAGCCAACCAATACCTCCACCCTTGATCGAGAACCCCCGGCACCATTAATTTTCCTTTGGGGGAATTAAATGGTGAAGTGGTGGTTGAATACAGTACAGACGCAAGAAGCGGTCCGGATGGTACGCGGATGCGATGCGGGTGCATGTGCGGTGCTGGTGGATCTGGTGCGGTACGGCTACGGCTGCATGATATCTTCGGACCGGATGGAGCCTTCGGACGTGGAGCCTTCGGGTTTGGTTGGTGGTGCCTTCGTGGTGGGATGTAAGCCTTTGGACTGGATGGAACATTCGGACTAGGGATTGTATATATAGACCTTCGGACTGGATTTGTCATAAGCCTTCGGACTGAATTGTAGCATCTCGAAAAGGCCTGAATAAAATTTACCTTATTCAAATATATATATATATAACAGCTCTCTTTTAGCTCTCTTTTTTTTTTTGGTCTCTGTTCTTTCTTTTTTTACTAAGCTCTCTTTTTTTGGTCTATGTTCTTTTATTTTTTTTTTACTAAAAATTGTACACAACATGTATATCGGACATCTAGTTTATGTTAATGCTTTTCAGTCGGATAGGAGTACACAAACGTTTAAGGATGTCGTTTTCATTTTAGGATTGTACCCTACATGCCAGATTCTGGTGCGGTATTGATATAATTCAAATAAACATAGCATTATTGTTTCTAAAGACCAAGACTGAGTTGAGTCCTACAGGTCAAGGAATCAAATTCTGGCTTTAGCCATATTAAACTTCAAATTGAGTCCGTGTCCTCCACAAATACACCTACCACACTCGTCAAACGTAAGGTGTGTGACTTGTAGAATATGCACGGAATGCGATCCTTAATAGTTCACTGTTGGCGGAAGCCGATTTGAACTCAAGTACTCTTAGTCCAAAAACTGGAGTTGATAGGTCTATAAACAATGTCTGAAACGTAACAAATCCAACTATTTAGTAAACAGTCTAGGAAGGTTACATCCAACAAATTCATAATTGTATTTCAAAATTTAGTCTAAAATTTTTTTATCTAACAAATCTTGTTTCCTAAAACCATTTTTCAGATGTAAAATAGAAATTTTTAAAACTATAAAACGACTTTCTAACTGTTTTTTTTTTTTTTGAAAATTAAATTATTTTTAAATCATTTTTTTTAAACCTATCCAAACAGAATCCTTTCTCTAACAACTCCATGTTTATATAAATTACTACTTAAATAAAGTGTTTCTTCCTTGTCCATGCCCATTAGTTCCCACATGCAACTTCACCACTATTATCATCAAAACAAGCAACAACAGGAAAGGGAGAGTGATGGGTCTCACAAAGTACAACAACAAAATAACACATTGATGTGCCAACAATAGTTTCTGATCGAGCGGTGCATTTGACCTGTGAGGAGCAGGAGCACCCAGCTGCTGACAAATGGGCCAGGCATGTAGTGCACACAAGGTATAAACCTGCGGGTGAAGTTCACGTGATATGCAGAGAACGAAAACAACGGCTTATTAAACAGTTCTCATGCTGAAACGAATGTATTTAAATCCTGTCATTCTCACCACCAAATGCCAAAAAAAAATATAACACTGCAAATGATGACAAGCAGCAGTCAGTGGCAGTACTGGACTGACTCATAAGAACATCCACCTCCCTGCATCTAGAACTCCCCTTTGGCTAAATTCCAGAGATTGTGTCATCCACAATACTCTTATCAGAAAACAACAACAACAACAACAACAACAACAACAACCCCTTCCCTTCAGGCCACCACCTCTCTTAAACCATTGATATATCCCTACACTTGTCACCTAAAGCAGCAGCAAAGAGTCGAAGGGATGGGCTGCAGATGCACGACGAGGAGAAAGAGGAATGAAGACAGTCTCAGCTTCCCGGCAAAGCTGCCTGCCAATGCTCGAGGGCCCTTCATTGACAGCATCTGCGTGGTGAAGTGGTCGTCCAACCCTTCCACCGACTTCAGGAGGTCGATCGTGGAAATGATCCGGGAAGTGGGCGTTCGGGACTGGGAGGAGATGGAGGCCTTGGTCTACTGCTATGTTGCTCTCAATTCTCGAGAGGTTCATGGAGCCATCAAGGACGCCTTTCTTAGTGTGTGTGCTCGAATCGAGGATGATAGCTGAGATTTCTAGTGTCTTTCTAGTTTATGTTTGATGAGATGCGTCTATATGCTGTGTTTTGTCCCTAAATAATGATCTCTTCTTTCTAGAACTCACTGTGTGGTGTAACGAATCCGAAAATAAAATGTGAACTAAGGAGATCAGCATTTGAACCTTGAGATTTCATTCGATTTAAAGAGAATCAATGTAAATGTCAGTATTATATTGTTTAAAAGAGTTGACAAGATCCAATAATGGATGGAGGATAAAAAGGGTTACAACATGCAAACAAAATTAGACTAGGTCATGTGATGTGATTAAGGTACCAGGTACAAAATGGCAGTCTGCCACTAGCATTTCCTCATCTGGACAAAACAACTAGTTTAACCATGAATCAAGAGGATGCAGATGTAGCTCATAAGAAGAATCTCCTTCGGCTTGTGTCCATATCAGCCTTAAAAATTCACAGGAGAGGATGATCGAGTTAGACTAAAAGAAAACAAAAGAGGAGTGCAACACTACCCGTGGAAGAACAAGCTGTTCGATTTAATAAGAAAATTACCTTGTGGACCCATTCGAACTCGCCACCTTTGGTATCAAATGTACCATTCTGCAGGCTAACTAACTTTAGTGTGAAGCGAGGGCCACACTCCTGCATGTTAAAGCAGAAGAGATTAGGGCCAACAAGTATCTAAGAAACCACTATAAATTTAGTCCATATGACCAATCCAATCCATTCTTTTCCATATATTTCTTACTAAGAAGTTGTCACACAGAATTTATATACAAGGCCTTAACAGCTTTCTGTAATCTGCTTTTTGGCCCGAAAGAACATAGACGAGGGAGTTAAAACATAAATAGAAAACTCCCAACAGGAGCTCATAGAGCCACTAATTTGGACATTAGGTTTAAGGTTTTAAGTAAAATTGCTTGGACTAAATTCCCAAATCTCAAAAGGTGAGGTTAAATCCAGTCATGGAAGTTTGGACAGGTTGGATTAATCTTTCAGAAAGAGACTCCTCTATGCCATCTCCTCGCATGTATCTCGAGGATGAATGCAATGCACAATTGGTGGGGGGATGGAGCTTAATTAATTCCTCTTAGTAGTATGCTTTGCTAAAAAACACCTGCTGGGACTCAAACCCAACACAGCCTATGCATAATATACTATCACTGAAAAAATAGCAGGCAAACCTTTATATCAAAATTTTGTGGTTGGGTATACAAATCATTTTCTTCCATTCTGTTCTAGAAGGGTCGTTCCCTCTTTTAACTTTTTTTTTAGATTAAGGCAAGTCATTAAATACTGACCCTGTCATGGGATAGTAGCACCAGGACCCCCTCCCATTTTTAATTTTGCACGGGCTGGGATTCAAACTCACTTTCTCCCCTCCCCTCCCTTCCCAGTGTTACCACTGGACCACCTTTGGTGTCCCCTCTTTAACATTACCAAATGCCATATCACTTTTAAGATCTAAATCCAAGTTCGTGCAAATCCACCCCTAGATGATTATGTCAACCTACCTGCCAACTGTTCCAGGTTTGGCATGGCTTCCTTGGCTACAAGTCCGATACGAGCAGAGTGCGCTGAGGTCAGATTGACTGACCGTCATTGAACTGACAATTCCTCTGTGGAGCTTTCTAATGCTCGTGAACTCCATTCTATTTCTGATGAGTGAAGGCTTGCATGATGATGATTATGATATCGCCTACCTGTCTCAGTTAGTCAGCTGTAATATAATTTTCTATTTAGGAAGGGTTAAAATGTGCCATATACTTATCCATCAGATAAGGACTTCTACAGAAAAGAATCAAGGATTTCTATACCTTCTATGACAAAGCTAAGTCAGCTAAGTCATGAGTAAAATTTGTCAAATGTTATATTAGTAATGGACTTTAGTCTCACATCTGGTAGAATAATAGAGAGAGGGATTAGCCTCTCCTATATATATGTAGTCTTCTCATCAATAAAAATAATTTCATTATTCCAATTCTACATGTTATCAGAACCATAATCCATCCACCCCTCTCAACAACAACAACAAAAAAATCCTAACCCTAGATCAGCTCTCCTCCTCTCTCCCCCCGACTCCCTCGCCCCCCCCCCTTCCAACCTGTCGCGGCACCGCCTACCGCTGCCCCCGACCCTGCCTCCCTGCACCGCTGCCCCCCGCCTCCGGCCCCGCCTCCCTGCACCGCTGCCCCCCTCCAGCAGCTACCCCCCCCCCCCCCTTGCTCCAGCCCCCCCCCCCTCTCCCCTGTCAACCCCCCTTCACAAAATCCTAACCCTAGCCACCATGTCCATTTACCACAAACCCTAACAGCATTTTCCCATCTTAAAAAAAAAAATCATGTTGGGATTCTTAGAGGTTAAACATTTATTTGTTTGTTGGAATCTCTAGTTCTCAACATCGGTTTACGGAACAAAGAGCAGACAAGTGGTTTGTCTTGCGTGAATCTTTGTTTTTTTCCTTCCTTGATCTTCACATTGGGATCTAACAAAGAGTAACCCTGATTGTCTCCCTGTTCTGCCGTGTGTGATCAACATTCACTCTCTGCTTCCTATGCGTGTGCCGGTGCTGGCTACGTTTCTAGCGCATTGGCAGAGTTGATGTAATTATCAAGTTGAAAAGATAATACTGACAGTCGAATTTGGAATACTGAAGGATGACAGACACTGACGCAAATAGCAGTGCTACAGACACTAGTGTCAGAAACGCAATGGCGGAACCAACGGACACTGGCATAACGATTTCCTCGATTCATCTTGTCGATCGAAGGTTGGATATACCAGAGGACTACTCGACATGGCGAAAGAAGGTCGAAAAGACGCTTCGGAGAATCGGTTATCTAAACATCTGACTGATAATCCCCCAGCAGAGACTGATCCCATATTTGAGCAATGGGAGACAGATGATAGTCGATTATTTACACAGTTGATGAATTCAATGGAACTATCGGTGAAAGACATGGTTCAAAATACAGATTCCGTAAAGGAATTATGGGAGGTCTTGGTGGCGGCGTTTAATGGAAAACACGATTTGTTCCGTATCTACGACTCGATTGTTGGTGTATACCGAGCAAATCAGGAAGACAGATCTCATAAGGACCATTACCGGACCTTCAAGGCTATGACTGATGAGATCGACCGTGTTTTACCTCTCACAACGGATATCAATGAAGCCAAGGCCCAACGTGAGCAGCTTCATGTCATGGCATATTTGGCATCTCTCCGTCCTGATGCGGACAATGCTCGCTCTCAGATCATTGCTGGATCTGACGTTGTCTCTGATGGAGGCCCATTATCACATTCTTCGGGTAGCGAATGTTGTTGAGCCCACTCCAGGTACTGCTCCTGTTGATCAATTTGCTCTTGGTGCGGCTCGTCCTGGATTTCGTGGTGATCGTGGACGACGTGGTGGTCGCAATGCTAGTCGTGATGGAGGACGAGGCATTAGCGGTCGTGATGGAGGAAGACCGCGCACATGCTTCAACTGTGGTCAGCATGGCCATTTCCAGTGGCAGTGTCCTAAAGCTCCTGCAGCCAATGTTACAACGGACGCTCATGATGATGGCGTTCGATCTGTCCAAATGACTACAGAGTCATATACATATTTTCTTGAGTTCCAAGCTCAATGTCGTGATGAGACATCCACATCTGGATCCACAGTCGGGTACTCTGCGGCGTGTGGTGAGATCCAAGCAGTAGGTGATTGACTCTGGTGCGTCAGCTCACATGACTGGCGACGCAGGTATGTTACGAAATTATATATCGGTGAGACATGTTTCCGATATTACTGTTGCCAATGGTGGCTCACTAACAGTTCGTGGACGTGGAAGTATTCGTCTTTCTTCCGGACTGTCACTCAATTCTGTATTACATACACCTGGCAACCCGTTCAGTTTACTTTCCATTAGTCAGATTACTCGCGACATGCACTGCTCGATAATATTTTTTTCCTGATGGTTGTATTTTTCAGGACCTAAAGACTGGACAGACTATCGGTAGGAGGCATGTGGCTGGAGGCTTGTACCTGTTTGACGCACCTCCCTCTGTTGTTTGTGCCGGAGTAAAGCTCGATCCTTTTGAGCTACAATGTCGTTTAGGCCATCCATCTATCCAAGCTCTCCAGAAATTATATCCATCTTTAGATATTCCTATTTCTTTTTATTGTGAGTCGTGTAGTTTGGCTAAACATCATCGGATTTCCTATCCGATAAGTCCAAATAAATTTACATCTGCTCCTTTCGAGTTGGTGCATTCTGATATATGGAGGCCATGTCCGGTTGACTCGATGATGGGTTTCAAGTATTTCGTTACATTTGTTGATGATTACTCACATGTCACTTTTGTCTATGATGAAAAATCGTTCCGAACTATTTGAAATTTGGTACAACTTTTATGCGGAAATCAAAACACAATTTGGTATTCCGATTAAATGTCTTCGAAGTGACAATGGTCGTGAATATGTCTCGTGAGTTCAATTCACATGTCTCGATATGGCATCATCCAACAAACTTCATGTCCTTATATGCCACAACAGAATGGTATGGCCGAACGCAAGAATCGTCATCTCTTGGAAACGACGCGTGCTCTTATGTTTCAAGCACATACTCCCAGAAGATTTTGGTCGGATGCGGTACTTACAACACGCTATCTTATTAATCGCATGACATCGTCGATTTTCAATGGTGCTACTCCCTTTTCTAGGCTATATTCCGAACGAGAACTGTTTCCTCTACCTTTCAAAATGTTTTGTTGCTTGTGTTATGTTCGGGATACCCGACCAACATTTTCTAAACTAGATCCTAAGGCAATCCAATATATTTTTCTTGGGTATCCTAAAGATCAAAAATGATACCTTTGTTTTTCACCTATCCTGAAGAGGTATTTTTCTCTCGAGATGTTACTTTCGTTGAAACCGAGTTTCCTCCACTTCCACAAACTACAGGTCCAGTGCCCCAAGTTTATCCAGAATATGATTTCTTGTTGTTTCATGTTCAAACCATAGTTTGCAGTATCGGCCGATACCGATCCGATACGGCTGATACCGATACATTTTGGCATGTCTCGATCCGATACCGACCGATACTCGATATTGACCGATACCGACATTAGAGGTCTTTTCCGGTCAATTCGACAAAAAAAATTAAATAAAAAGACCAATTAGTAAGGGTGTAAAAGCATAGTAAGGTTGTAAAAGCATATAAAAGAGAAAAACTTATCTATCATTGTAAATCAATCGACAAGGGTGACTACTATTTCATTAAATATCAAGGTAGTCAAAGGCGCAAGGCGCACTTGAGGCGCAAAGGGTCCAAATCGCCCGAGGCGCAAGGCGCACTTAAGGCACGCGCCCGAACGACGCGAGGCGCAAAAATTTTATATATATATATATATATATATATATATATATATATATATATATATATATTCACATCGAATTTATACATTGATAAACATGTGTGATTCAAATTTTCCCATATCTAGGTTGCAATCACTTTGAATTGAGTAAGAGAAAACAGTAAAAAAAAAGTACATCAGTTCAAAAAATAGTCTAAAAACAGTACAACAGTTAAAAAAAAGTCTAAACATAGTTATTTTTTTCACAAGATTTTCAAGGCGCACCTAGGCGCGCCTTAGCTATTCCAAGGCGCTTGGAAAAGGCGCACCTAGGCGCGCCTTAGGTGCGCCTTAAGAATTGTGTCCTGCCCGGAGTGCCCTGAGGCGCTGCCCCTGCGCTTAGGAGCAAGGCGCGCCTTAGGCGCGCCTTTGACTACACTGTTAAATATAAAAAATACTAAAAAACAATACTGGAAATACTTAAACTTATGCATAAATGTATAAAATATATTTTCTAAAATGTTAATAATTTACTAATAGTTATTTGCTTTCTGATACCAAAAAATCCGATACTGCGATCCGAAACAATCGATACTACCGATACCGCCGATCCCGATACTCATAGGAATGGTCCGATACCGATTCCAATACCGATATTTTGAACCTTGACTTCAAACACAACAGGCCCCCGTAAGGGTGCCCTCCCCTACCGAGATAGTATCCCGGTCCGACGGTCCGCAGACACCGGTTCAGTCAGCACAAGCGTCGTCCGAACGAGTGTCGCAGATGGTGCCTCCGCCTACAGTCACAGAGCTATCATCCTCCTCTAGCTCCACTGAGTCGCCTCCGCATGTTCCTCCAGCTCGACCTCGTCGTGCCTGTCGTGATCATCCCTTGTATGTTGAAAACTACAAAGGACTTGCAAGCCACACTCGATCCTTGATAGCTACTATTGATGGGATTCTGATTCTCAATTATGTCGAGGAGGGTCTCAAACATTCCGATTGGCGTGCTGCTATGGAAGAGGAGATAAAAATGCTTCATGAGAACCATACTTAGGACTTGGTAGATTTGACGCCTAGTAAACAGGCTGTCGGTTGTAAATGGGTGTTCACGATCAAAGTGAAACCGGATGGCACCCTTGATCGACTAAAGGCTCGTCTGGTAGCTAAATGATATTTCCAGACTTATGGTGATAATTATTTTGAGACATTCTCCCCAGTTGCCAGGATGACCTCTGTACGCGTACTCTTGGTCTTAGTTGTTCGCTATGACTGGCACTACTTCAACTGGATATCAAGAATGTCTTCCTCCATGGGAATCTTGACGAAAAAGTATATATGGTGCAACCTCCCGGATTCGTTGCAAGGGAGGGTATCTGAGGAAGGCCCTCTATGGTCTCAAGCAATCACCTCGTGCGTAATTTTGTGAGTTTACAGATGTCACTCAGTTTGGCATGTGTCAATCGAAGAATGATCATTCAGTATTTTACCGACAAACATCGGCTGGAATGATACTACTTAGTGTTTATGTTGATGACATTGTGATCACAGGAGACGACAGTTAGGACATTGCAGGACTGAAGAAGTTTCTGGAAGAACAGTTTCAGACCAAGGATATGGGATCGTTAAACTACTTCTTGGGTGTTGAAGTCGTACGAAAAAAGCACATTGTCATGTCTCAGAGGAAGTATGTGTATGTCTCAGAGGAAGTATGCTCTAGACATACTAAATGATACAGAATGATGCAAGCCAAGGGAGCAACGTCGCCAATGGACCCAGGAGAAAAGTTATTCCCGACAAGGGGTACTGATGACTAATCCGGATCAATATCGCCGAGTGGTTGGAAAACTCAACTACTTGGCGGTTATGGCTCGTCCAGATATTTCCTTTGTCGTCAGTGTCGTGAGTAGATTTATGTCTTCTCCACGAGTTCCACATTGACAGGCAGTTCTCAGAATTCTGCGCTATCTAGTCCAGAATCCTGGAAAAGAAATTCGCATGGAGATCCAGATATATACAAATGTTGAGTGGTTTACCGATGCTGACTGGGGTACAAGCCTGACAGATAAACGATCTACATCTGGTTACTCGGTATTTATCGACGGAAACTTGGTATCGTGGAAGAGCAAGAAGCAGAGTGTGATCGCACAATCAAGTTCCGAAGCAGAATATCAAGTCATTGCTCATTGTACGGCAGAAGTGTTATATCTGCAGCATCTTCTACAATAGCTGGGAGAAGAAGCACGATCTAAAGCAGCAGATATGTGGTGTGATAATCAATCTGCTATCCATATTGCTACAAATTATGTATTTCATGAAAGGACGAAGCACATTAAAATTGATGTCCACTTCGTCCGTGATGAGTATAAAAAAGGGATGATAAAGTTTCATCACGTGAGGACCGGTGATAATATAGTCGATATCTTCACAAAATCTCTTTTGGGTCCTCGGGTGCAATTTTTGTGTAACAAGCTGGACATGATTGACATATATGCTCCAGCTTAAGGGAGGGTGTTAAGTGTTATATTAGTAATAGACTTTAGTCCCACATCGGGTAGAATAATAGAGCGAGGGGTTAGCCTCTCCTATATATATGCAGTCTTCTCATCAATAAAAATTATTCCATTATTCCAATTCTACAAAATTAATATATGCATAGGTCAGTTAGTTGAACATGGCATCAGAATTCAATGTAAGGTAGATAAGCTATATTCTTAGTACAAAATTTTGCAGTATAATTACCCAGTACCTGAAGCCGAGCAATTACTCTCTCCTGAGAAGAGGTCTTCCCCTTGGATCCTTTAGCATCTTTATCCTTTGACTCATCTTTTTTCTCTCTACTTTCAAAAATATACCTAAGGTGTTCGTTCAACCATAAGCAAATAGTGAATTCCTGGTCCTCAAATTAGAAATATAATGAAAATTCTAATACAAATGCATACAAGCAAGGAATCGGCTGGCTAAAATTAGAAGCGAGCTGATAATAGTCAATTAAATTCGTAGATCCTAAGGCCCGAATAGTTCTATCAAAAGTTACTGAATCAAATGAGTAAATTGGCACGGACGTCCAAGAGTTCAACCGAACGTTATTATGTAAGGATTTTCTTTTATAATAACAGGAATTGTAACAGAAATAACACTGAACTCAAAACTTCCTTTACAAGAAAATATATGCAAAAGCATTTAAATAGTAGAAGCTACTAAGACTACAAGGCAACCACATTTAATGTTCTTTCACAATTATATAGTAGTTATTGAAGACTACTAAGAGAAAATGCCCTCCAATGTAAAAGTAGAGTACTAGTGCATATGCAGACTGTTGAACTGAATTGAAAATAAAGACTACAAATTAAAAATGGTTCCTATCTTGACTGCATCAAGCAACCCCATCGCTATAGTCGCATGTTAAAAATAAAATATATGTTTATAATAAATCTTTTCGTGTGTGCTTTAGTATTTCTTTTTTCGTGTTCTTTAATACATGCATACCAAAATGAGTATTTTGATATATAGGTCACACTCTTGGAAAGATTCCTAAGGCATATTCTGAACATCAAGTTAGAGCAAAAGAAAACTAATTGGCTAGAAGGTATAGAAATGAAAGGTAAAGGTATAAATTATAATATGCTCCCAACATTATTAAAGAAAAATATGTAAGTGGCCACCTAGTATTGAATGTAGATTACCTATGGTGCCGAAAGAATATGAAATCTCTCTGGTTATGGAATGTTACAACTCGGCGACCACGGAAATTTGGATCTTGAGGAAAAAGAGACTGTATCAATCTAATCAACAAACAATACATGTTATATGACAAATCCAAAGAGTTGAAAAAGAAGAAAGAATAACAATATACCATTCTGACAAATTTTATTGCCTGAGAAAGAAAGAAAAAGTCACCTTCCAACACGATGACCAAGGCGTGTAGTGAAATTATTTAACACCAACTCCGGCTTATGACCAGTAGGATTTCCATGGCCCTGTGTATTTTGTGGAAACATTCAACAAATATACATACATGAGCCCCTTTTCTAGCTTGGGAAATAATAGAAGAAAGTGGCCTATAGCATTTTATACAGCAGAAGACATAACCATCATCAACAATAAACCCTAGAACCTAAAAGAAATGATAGCTTTTGCTTATATAATGATGAAAGACTAAAAAATATTTGAAAATAGATAAAAACAAATAAAATTTGTGGGTCAAAATAAAGCTTAACAAAATTATGAATAACTTCAAACATAGATATAAGAGGGAGCCAGTCTTCAATACTTGAGACAGGAAAGGCTCAAACACAGCAATATCTTTCAGTTATAAAAATCTAAAGCTAATATTGGAGGTCAGTTCTATCTACTAGAAAAATACAATTTTGACAAGAAATTGAGTAGTAAGTACAGTAACACATATATAAAAAATTATCAGCCATTTTAGTGCAACATAAATTACATATCATATTAACTACACAAATGATTTACTTAAAAAATATACATTGCTTGCATAAAAATAAGAGAATAATGTTTTCCTCAAGATAGCACGACATGTGACGAGCCAATAAAAGTTACAGTTTGATGTTTAAACTACTTTAACAAACCCCAAGGAAAATTAATTAAGGGAAGCAAAAAATAAATAAATAAATAATCCAAGTAGAAAAGGTCTTAAGATCCTCAGCTAATGCCAACATTTTGATACAGTTGTATCAAATTCACTTCGATTTTAGTCCCCTATGGTTTCCTACAGAACTAGATTCTACCTCTTAATAATCCCTATGACATAATGGGATTGTCATTCCCTTTCATTCTTTGCCATAATGTGTGATAGAGATGAATGCAAATCCCCGTAGCCAATTGTATCTCTTTGTCTAGACACTTTATAGTCTAAGAGAACTTGAATGGTGTTCCTTGGTTGCATTAGGTAGGTGTACCTACATGCTAAATGGTCACCTTGGCTAGGAATTGGTTACCAACAGAAAGGGTTGATGGAATGTCGACGACAGTCAGTAATATAAACTTTGCCAAATCTTTATGGAGCTTTCTTATGCTCCATAGACGACCTCATTCTGATGGGAGAAGGCTTGGATAATGATGTTGATACTCTCTATGACATAGGACTTAAATTTTTACAGGTAATTAGGTAAATAAAATTTTAAAATATGGATATAGACCAAGGATAAAACTCAATTATGTGTTGCGCAAGAGATTGCAACGGTCATGACTCACACTTCCCTCTCTACCTCGTATGATTATCAAATTATAGGTGGACCTTTATAATTTATTTCAAATGTTGCTTCACTAGTTTAAACCTAGGTAGTTTTGTAGTAGGTATGCACACTTAATTTCAGTATCAACATCCTTAATTTCAGTATCAACATCCTTCAAAGTTCCGATCCAGTAGATTCAGTCCACCATTTCAGCTTAAAGGTCCAGGAGAAGGAAAGAAAGACTGTTCAATGGTTTCAATATGAACACACATTCCACTAATGAGTGAAGGAACATACTGTGATTCCACTAATATGTACATTAGGTACCCAATCTGATTTGCTGTTTTTGCGTGAAACTACTACTGTTAGTACATAGACAAAGAATATGTACATTCTAAAATGTATTATTTTGGTTTTGAAAAAAGAACCTTTTTGAAAATTTTGATTATATTGGAATTCTAGCATATAACTATAATTAATGTGTACAAACCAAGGGTAGTGAGATATATACATGAAGTCTTTTGTCGATGCAATTTTCACCTTGATAACAGAGACTAAAATCTTTTTTTTTTTAAAGCGCAAACAAGATACCTGAATATCCTTGCGTAAGACAAGTTTTGAGAGCTTAAAATGTGCAGTTGGCCCATCAGGTAAGTTGATGATTAGCAGAGCATCTACAAAATCATACATTAAACTGAAGGTTAAGGAAATACCAAGTAAACACTGACATAAGAATAGCATACATCATGCAGTTTGGGATCATGTAATATAACTTGTCAATATCAATGGAATATCTGGCTGTAGTTTAGGATATCACAGACAAAGTTCTCTGTGCAAAGTTATATGCTATATAGTACTTCTTGCTTTCTTTTTTGCTTCTCTAAGTAAAAAGGTTGCTGATTTAGGGCTTCCATTAATTAGAATTACTTTTCAATACCCTCCCAAGCCCCTTGTTTGGGCCTTTGGTAGGGCTGGGTTGTGATTAAATAGAACATTTTTATATGTTTATACCAACTTCAATATGCCTTCAACAAAAATACAATAAGAAAACTGTGTGAAGCTCTTCGAATCGACTAATTATGTAAACCTAGATCTTTGAAGAAAACCTAAGCAACGTGTTCATTATTGCCATTTTGGTAGTTCTGGGGCGGAGGTGGATATGGTAATACCTATGTATGAACAATTTGGATCTGCTTATATCCCTAAGTCTGGTCCATGAAATACACTATCAAATGACATCAGTTTATATTGTGGAATCTGACAAAACACAGTTCTAAAGACTAAAAAGAAAAGCTGACCTGGTTCCCTTCGATTTGTATGGACAACCATAATCGAAGTGAAATCTTTCTTTCTTGCATATTCCACTATCTGCCACAGAAGTTACCTCTTAACTATTGTAATATAGTTGAATGAACCCTACAACTTATTTTCTATATGGTACCTTTTTCAGTTCATATGTTCCTCTTTTAAAGTAATGAGCATTTGGAATCACCGACAATAACTCACGAATAAAAGCAGGTCCTCTCTGAAAACAAATATATGTGAAGCAAATATTGTTAGCAAAGTGGTCACAAAACAAGATTCAATGAAATCAAAGTTAAGAAAAGAAGACAAAAATATTCAAAAGCCATCGGACATACTGTAGAATTGAAACGACATGTAGTGATCAGTATCTTTGGGGGCGTCTCCTGTTTGAGAATCGTGCTAAACTCATCTGCATCATTCGCTGCAAATAACTGCATCAATAAAGACAGTGAATCATATAATAACATTATTTATTTCCAAATTAAATAAAAATATTATTGTGGAATTCCATACATTTATATTAGATTAGAGAAACAAGGTTTATCTGGAAACAGCTCAATCCTCACAAAAATATTCATGCTTTATATGCCAATGCTGTAAATCTCATAGTTCCTTCGCAGATAGAAGTCACTTAGAACTCAGGAATTCCAATTTGTTCGATCGTAAACTTCACTTAATAGAACTCAGGAGGGCATTGCCTAGCGTGATGGTAATGCTTGCTGCTTGCATCCTCGAGGATGGAAGTTTGAGGATTGAGGCGCCCATTTAAAGTAATTATCAAAATCTACAACATCACTTCATGAACCACTGCTGACAAACCCAAGTCAAATTCATAGAAGTAAAAGCTCCAATTGAGAATTTAAAGATGAGAAACTACAAAAGTACCGAATCAAAATTCAGACATCAAAAACATGGCAAGGTGCTAAACTGGCAATTTATGAATGACAGGAAACCAGTGATTGAATGAGTAAAAGCAAGCTCAGAACAGATTCTTTTGGTTTTGTGCCTACGTTGGGGAGAGCGGCAGGGGACTCATAGAGCACTCAACTATTGCAACCGAATCTAGGATTTCCCAGTATTAGAATAAGGAAACAAAAACTTACAGAATTACATCAATTGGGTTTTTATCAAGGATTCATTTCAAAGAGATCAGGTCATGATTAGGATACGCTAGTTGTCCTCTACTACAATAAGCAACCTACCTCCTTTACCCGGACTTGGGACCACAATCTGTAGTGTCCCGCTCCGCATGGTGCACTATGATGGCTGGATTAGTTCGAAGAAGCCAGTTGGACTTAGGTTATGTGGAAGGATCAATTCAGGAGACTATGAGATCGTGCTTGGAAGTCCCTTCGGATAAATGTGAGTGGTGTTGGTTCTTCAATCCTTAATCTTCAAGCTTAATAAAAATGATTACGTGTTGCTGCGTAGTTTATTGTAACAATGTTCTCGTGAAAGAAACCACAAAAGATAACAAAGATAATAATCACATATCTATTAACCTGTTGTTGTTTTAGAATGTGGATTATATATACTGTGATAGCAAATGTCAGAACTTTGTGTTGTCAATTATGGTAAGTCCCAAGGATTAGGCGGTGAGTATGTCGGGCTATGGCTCAAAGAGATTTCGGTAACACAGAGAATAGTCCCAGAATTGAGCAGAGATAAATGCCCCGATCCCGTTGTTGAGTGCGGTGAAACCGTTGCTGAGTGTGGTATGGGCTAGCGGCTGGATTGGCCGAGTCGGATTCGAATAATAAGAGACTAAATGAGACCTGTAGGATTTCAGTTAAATTTTTATTATCATGCATTTATGTTTATTTATAGCTAAGTTGCATATATATATACATGGTCGTGGACAACATGTGCACAAGTTGAGTACTGACCAACGTTTGTTGACACACTTTCAGGTTCACAATTGCGAGGACACAGCTCGACAAGTCTTGAGGCATCGCAGGACTGTTGGGTGTGCAGAAGCTCTTCTCATGGAGATGATGACTTCCGCTATACAGGACATAATGTATAGAACATGGCATTAGTTGTACCGGTGATGTTGTAAGCCGAGTTGGCAAAGTTCATTGTACCGGTGATGTTGTAAGTCGAGTTGACAAAGTTCATTGTAAGCCTAGAGGGCATTTACTCAAGTTGGTCATTGAGAGCCTTGTAATCCATTCAATATCAATAAAAAGATATACTTTTCTTATATCTTGTGACTTCAATTGTCTGCTTTCTGCTGTAATGTTGTTGTTTCTGAGATATACCATATATTGTTGATCGACTTGCTTTGTACAAGTGCAACCTAGACTTGTACAGTATCACGCTCGGTGGTTACATTTCGACTCTACGGAGTCGGGGCGTCACACAATCAAAACAGAAGACATTAAGCATAGCACACCTAGAGTCGGGAGCAAAAAATAGAGTATATGAAAGGTAACTTCAACCAAAGGTCAAAAAGGAATGAGGGAGAAGTACACATTGATGGACAAGAGATACCTAGAAGAAATAGTTTTCAATACATATGATCAATCATTCATCGTGATGGAGAGATTGAAAATGATGTTACATGGAATTAAAGCATGATGGTTGAAAAAGGAAGAGTGCTTATAGACTTCTTTGTGATCAGAAGATACCATTTTAGTTAAAAGGAAAATTCGACATAAGAACAATAAAACTAGCCATGTTTTATGGATCAGATGGTTGAGAAAACTTGCCCAAAGAATGAGCATAGCAGATTGAGAATGTTAAAATGGATGAGTGAAAGTTTCTTGAAAGATACGATAAGAAATGAGTGTGTGAAAAGTTGGAGGTGGCACCAATTGAGAAAACATGTCATGTTTTATGGATCAGAAAGTTGAGAAAACATGTCCAAAGAATGAGCATAGTTGAATGAGAATGTTAAGATAGACTAGTGAAAGTTTATTGAAAGATACGATAAATGAGTTTGTGCGTGAAAAGTTGGACGTGGCACCAATTGAGAATAAGTCAACAATGTCTTATGTGGTTTGGATATCTGTAATGTAAACAAACGGATGCAAACGTTAGGAGCAAAAGATATTAGCCAATAGAGTTGGTAGGATTGGGGTACGCCTAAACGAACTCGGATTGAGGTTGAAACAAATGATATAAACATTTGTTAATGTTACAGGACATAGCCTATACATAACTGAATGAAAGAAAATGGTTCAAATATTCGACCAGAAAAAATTGGGATAAATGCTTTATTGTTGTTGTTGTTGCTCTCTTATTCTTAAGATTGGCATAATGAAGGAAAAATCCTACATCCATCTTCGTCCAATAAATAACCACAGTAATTAAAATATTTTATCACTGAAATCCAGGTTATGCCCCCCCCCCCCCCCCCCCCACAACATTGACCTAGTGAAGGAAAGTAATGATTTTAGCCTAAACTTTATGTCATTGACAATTAAGGTTTTCAAGCTTCTCCCACAACTAAGAATATAAAACAAAAAAACTTTATGTTATTAACAATTCAAGTTTACAAGGTCCTCCCACAACTAACTACTAAGAATACCCACAACTAACTACTAAGAATACAAAACAAAAACTAGAGAAACTCTAACTTTATCCTTGAACCATTTTGAACTTATTTAGAGCCCCAAAATTTACAGCTTGTGCGCATTCAAGAAACTGACTTATATCGACTATTTCACCAACTAGACTATGGATCCAAGAACCACCGTATTGGAAGCAAATGCCTCATCTTGAGTCAAAGCATATACTCGGACCAGTGCATCAGGTTGCCAGTTTTGAGCATTAGCTGATGCAGTTGGCAACGACCGTGACGCTTTTCCACGGTTTATTGTTGCGGATTCCTCTGGGGATATTTTGCGAGTCCTCCATCTTGGCAATCTCTAGTTTTGTGACTAGTATGACCACACTTGAAACATCCTCCTTTGGCCACACGACAAACATCCGTCTTGTGACCAAAGTTGTGGCATTTAAAGCATTGCGGCCCTTGGTTAGGTCCTCGATATCCTCCTGTTTTAGGACACTTGGTTGCATTGTATCCCTATGTTATTCGGACTCGCCACTTTAAAGCAAAATATAAAAATACATGTGCCAACATGACATGACACGAGTACGGGGTCATATCCTCCATGGTGAGGATTGGACACTGCAGATGAGGAAGAAAACATTATTGAAGTTCTATACTTGCCTAATTTTTATATTGTTGCACTGCACAAATTAGAAAAAGGTAAGTTTGTTTTTTTTTTAATTTCCTGCTACATGGATTAGAAGAAGGTAAGTTTATAATTTGTTTTTGCTACTGTTGCACAAAAGGGACTCTTATTCAAGAGAGCTGAAGGGACAATAGTTTATTTAAATACAGCTTTTATTTAATACCTAGGGAGTTGAAAGGACTCTTATTCAAGAGGAGCTCTTATTATTAATTATACTCTATAGTTTATTTTTCAAGGGAGCTAAAGGGACTCTTATTCAACTTTATATGCATCTTTTATTTAAATGCAGCTTTTATTTAAAACCTAGGGACCCAAAACTTGTATTTAATTTATATTTATTCAAGGCAAAGAGTCCCTTCATATCCTTTCAACTTTATATGCATCTTCAATTATGAATTGAATAAGTGTACTTATTCAAAATTTATTAAGGAACTGAAGTATTATTTTAGTTGTGTGTGTGTGTCCTTCAATTATTAGTTTGAAGGGTCCGACTTTTGGATATGTACTCGTATCTGACACCCCTACCCGAGCCCACGTAACATAGTTGTATTCTCCTGCCAAGGTTAGATTACTTTTGTTGGTGTCCTCCTGTCGGGTTTGATCGCTTGTTGTTCTTTATGGCTTCCTGGTTGTCCGTGGGATAATACACCTCCATTGAATAGTGACTGGTCATATACCTCGCTAAATATTTTAAAGTGTTGGGATACAATATCCTTCTGTATGCCGGGTCGTAGACTACTCTCGAATCCATACGCTCGTGCTTCATCATCGGACAGCAAAGAGACAACAAATTTAGACAGCTGAGTGAAACGAGATCCATATTGTGGCATCGTAATGTTCCCTTGCTCAAGATGGAGGAACTCATTCTCCTTCCTTTTGCAAATAGCTGGAGGAATGAATTGATCCAAGAACGCCTTCTTGAACATAGCCCTGGTGATCTTAATTTCTCGGTTAGCTCCACCAAGTATTCTCTTCCTTGATTGCCACCAGTTGTACATGTTCTCGCGCAGTTGGAGTGTTGCACATGCCACTCTTTATCCCTGAATGTCGAGGACTTCAAAATAATCTTCTAACTTAGCGATCCAGTCCATCGCCTTCACAGGGTCTTCGATGTCATTGAACTGCGACATTTTCATCTTCTTGGACACTGCAGGTCTGAAGGCATCATTCGTATTGGCAACAGAGTGAGTCTCCTCAATCTCAACTGCACCATTATCAATTGTAACAGCTTCAATAGTAGTATAGTTCGCAGTTAAGGTCTGGACCATCTTTTGAAGCGTGTCAAGTTGCTTTTGTTGCGCTTCAAACATACACGACATCCTTTCCAACTGGTCAATCGGCACAACCGCATTAGAACTGCTCAAGTTGTTACTTTTGGCATTGTATCCAACAAAACAAATTTCATAGCATCATAAAATATTATGAACTTAATGTATGGAACTTTCATTTTATAATTATCAAAGGGGCGATTGAGGGACAAGGAAGCAGTCAAAGGAATCAATTAGTCCAAGGAAGTTAACCTAGAGTTTTGATATCAATATGTAACGCTCCGATTTCCAAGAACGAGTCCAACTAGACATGATGTTGCACAAGTCTAAGTTGCATTTGTACAAGGTATTTGATATATCTGTTCTAATTCAATATCTCAATATTAAGGTTGTCACAACGGAATAGCAGAAGATTTAAAATATGAAGGGTAATTTTATTAATCATTCAATAATCGAATTGCAGTAGAAAACTGAGGTTCTTGCTTAACAAGCCAAAATATTCCCTTACAGGTTGCAATCACAAAATAAATCAAATGACAAGTTCTCCTACATCATGTCCTTTTATTAAAAAAGAAATAACACCTTCTAGGAAACCGAACGCAACTAATCAAAACGAAGCTTCTAATGCCTTAGAGCCTCTGAGGTATTTTCGAATATGTAAGAATGAGAGTCGATACGTGGGATGCACTGGTGAGTGGTAAGACCACACCCACCTAAATCAAACACAGTAAACATATGAAGTAACATTTATTATTAGGTGATCTTTATATTCTTCTAAGTTCTTTTCATAACACATCATTTTTGTTCTTTACATTCAACTACAGTAATACAATCATATGTATTGAAGCAACATGAAGTATATAATGTAAAAGACATTTATACCATTCTTACCCATGGCCACGATCATTTTCCACAAAACAAAAGGTTACGATGTAGTGCACCTGCAGAACCATCGTTAGCAATGCACCATGTCTCTATGACGGTCGCTAGCATATCTCTCCAATTCGGACTACGTCAAGTGTATTATGTCGTCCCTTCTAGTGCAAGTAGCTAGCTACACTAAAGGTCTCCGTAGTATCCGTGCAGATTCACCTTACATGAAAATAATCATTCCCCTTAGAAGATACATATTCGATGTCCCGGTCTCCGATCACGAAATAAAATCTTATGCATAAGTTGTCCATGACCATGCAAATGCAACTATCTATAAATACATAATATAACGAAATGGAATATGAATCTGCTTAACGAAATACACACCATTATTCTATTTATTATTCTATTATTTCCACATTATTTGAATCACCACCTGTACAAAAGTTTTCCTCCATGGTCATCTCAAATGGCGATGCAACGGTCCCAATATTCCACAAACAATAATATTAACCAAGGCTCAGAATATACGTATTATTCATCACATTATAGAGTAACATGCATTTATCGAAATCAACCAAGTGAAGTATCTATTCTTTTAACAATTACTATATAATTTTCCAAGATTGTAAAAAGTGTTAAGTGCTAGTCGGACGGACACCCGCCGACTAGCACCTAGCCCGCCTAGGCAGCAGCCTAGATCTAGGCGGTTGAAAAAAATAAATAAATAAATAACTACTGAAAATTGCAGAAAAAGTCTCCAAAACCGAAAAACATGCATAGTCGGGCATCGGAAGGACTAGATGGACGCCATGTGCCGCATATGCCGCATTTTAGAACACTGATAATTTCTCTAATAACATACAGTTTAATCGGTCTTCATAGCCATGTTATTAGCATACGAACATACCAACATAAAGATAGTAAACTCTACCATATGTTATGTAGCAGTTTATATCAGCTGTACCAGCAATCTATAATATCTTGAACCCAACATAAAAGCATACGCATCATCTCTTTAATCTTGGTTCATTTTATTATGGTATCATATCATAAGGACATAAAAGAGGGATTGACAAAGAGAGGGTTCTTTTATTAAGAAGTGAGAGAATGAGGAAGGAGAGATCGTAGCCACACACTTGTTCGAAGAAATGTTTAAAGGAAGAAGTATGAGAGACTTTGCAACACTTAGCCTCGCCTTTACTTTCTTCTGAGTTCCACCGTCCAATTCGGAGAGCTTTAGCAAGCAACGTCTTTCTTCTCTTTTCCTTCTTTCTCAAAGTGGAAAATAATATAGAGCAAATGAAATTAGGGGGGATCCTTATATAGCTTTCAGAAGTGGTTATGAAGAGATAGAGTCAATATCTTCCGGTAACAAACATGATCTAATCTTGATATGATTTAATGAGTTTGGACTGAATTCCTATAAAAACAAGTCAATCAAATAAAGAGGATCTCAACCAAATGGGTAGGAGGTTACCGAAAATATCTCTGAACATGTCTTGAACATATGTCTCGATCATCTAGATACCAACAAATTTTCAAAGATACAAAAGATCTTCCCGAGATATCATAATATCTCCAAAGATATAAAAAAGATCTTAGAAAATATATCGAATGATCTTCCAAGATACAGTTTGATATGGCAAGATATCTCCTTAATAGGTATTCTCAACACGTGTCCCGCCAATAAACCAACCAATCCAAATCATTAAGCAAGCCCATCTTACAAGCCCAATTCATACGACCTACTGGACCCAAATCCAACTAGTAGAATCATCATAATCCATCTAAGTATTTAAGACCACAGAATAAACTAACTTAAATGAATAATTCATAAGTTAATAACCAAGACTCGAGCTAAGTCGAAACCGAACCCCACTATTGAGCCAAAAGTTGGATAAAGCCATTGCATAAATCTAAATGAGAACAGGGTAAGAATCATGACATTTGTATTATTTTATTGCTTTGTTCCATGTAGATATCTCCACTTTGGAAACATTGTAAAGATGTCGTTACACTAGCATGTATTGCTTCCTATAAATTGGACCCGAGCATAATTTTAAACTCATCCTTTAGGGGGATTTCCAAGATCTATTATCTCAATATTCCAACATAAAGAGAAAGCATTCTATATATCCCAAACCCACATCTTAACTCATACAAATCAATAGATACTCCAGTATAACATTCAAATCATATTGAACCCTCCGAGACTCAAAAATACATTCAATGTCATAGCATGACATATTATTCGTGTCCAGTCGACATATCATATTCGTGTCTACGTGTTTGTATCATGACATATCATATTCATATAGTGTCCAGTCAACATAGGGCTACATTGTAAGTTGAACGTTTTGAAAGGTGTACACTCAAATCATTCTGAACCCACAGACAACTCCAAGAAAATACACTAATATCTAGGATTTTTCTCCACTATAAACTACATAATAAATAAATAAACAGGATTTTCCCCAAAATTAGCTATCAAGATCAAAACTTTACACAAACCCACCTCCTCATCGTCCGGTCTGCACACGGTCTCATCAGGCTCCCTCGTGTTCTCGATCGTCCTCGGCACCTTCTTCTCCGGCGGCTGCAAATTCCCACGAAAAACAACTCAAACTCAGCATTCATCAAACAAACCGTAAAATTCAATCTAAAAAATCATAGCTTTCTCTGACCTCCTGGCCGAGCTCGAGGGCCTGCTTGATGGCGGCTTCCCTGGCCTTGGCCTGCTTCCTCTTCTCGATCTTCTTCTCCCGCTTGAGCTTCGTGTGGACCTCGCTCCTCTTCTCCTTGTTCTTTATCATGGAAGGGAGGAGCTTCGACTTCTTCTCCTCCTGCTTCACGTCTGCTGCTTCGTCTTTTTTGAGGATTCGCTTCGGTTTTGACGCCATTGGGATTTCTGAGTCGAGCTAGGAGTCTTTATTTTCTTTCGCCATTGTTTTCGGGGTGGAGGAGAGGAGGGAGGGGAAAAATAGGGTTATCGGAGGAGGGCTATACACACCCCACCTCTCCTTAACACAACCAATATTAGATTAAATATTAAATTAAATAAAATATATATATATATATATTAAAAGATATGGATATTCATATTCTAAACACCTTCACATAATATAATTTCTAAACACATTCCAAAATTAAATTTTTCTCTCTTATATCCAATAAACATCATCTTCTTCTTCCTCTTTTTCAAAGTCAAACTCACTCTAAATCCAAAAAATTCTAGAAATCTTACATTGTTTTGTGAAGAAAAAAGCACCATGGAACATCAAAAAAATACTTGAAAGAAAAAATGTAAGCTTTATCATTACGTTTTTTTTGGTTTTAAGTAGTGTATGAAAATATTTTGTGTGCTAAAAAAAAATTGCGATGAACACGACCAATAGAGGTAGAACGGAGCATTGTCCGTTCGATCTAAATTGACCGAACATTAGAGTGAAGGTTCAACTTACGTGGGCCGAACAGTACATATAGTGTTCGACATATACTGGTCGAACTGTTGATGTGGAGTTCGGTCATGTCTGGTCGACATTGTATTTTTTATTCCCATCATGTGTTTTCGCGTTGAACAATGTATTTATTACTTGGTTTTTGTATTTTTTACAGAAAAATACTTCAAATGACACCGAATTGAGCATTATTAACCGAATGGAAGAACATGAGACGACGGATTTGAACCTCATCATCAATCCCATGTATGAAAAAAAATATTTCTCAGAAGAATTTCGGACGAATAAGATATTTGAAAATCGTGAATCGTTGGTGAGTTGGGCATATATGGTAGGAAACCGACATAATATGGTCGTTTTGGTTAGACGATCAGATAGCGGGGATAGTGGAATGCGAGCTCGGGTATTTTTGGGTTGTGAGCGTTGTGGTAAATATCGGCCGCCTAAGCCGAAAGTTGCTCAAAAAATTCGACGAACACTGAAAAGAAGCCATGACAAGAAAGGATTAATGGCACGAAGATATGTGAAATGTCTGTTTCTTTTTAAGGGAGTACAATTCAATGATATAGGACAATGGTCATTAATGGTTATATGAGAACATTAAAGTTTTTAGTTCAAAATTTTTTTGGGTTGTGTTATAAACCTCCATTTTATTGACATTCTATTATTTGTGTGCAGGTAAATTTGGCCGAAGGAGCACCGCTACCGTCCATTATCAACAGATGGGATGGTTCTCGTCTTCTATGTGCTGCTGGTTGGGACAAAATTTATAAACAACAACTTGAAAAGTATTATCATATTGTTGGATCCGAAAGCTCATATGTAGGTGTTGAGCCAATTAGTTTAAATTATTAGTATAATTCGAATGTAATTTGACTGTTTAATTATGAAATTGTATTTTGTTATGATGTTAAATCGACTTATGGTCAACGACAGATTTCTGTATTGTTTCTAGAATATTTGGTTTCTGCTGGTTTGGTTTCTGGAATGTTTATGACAGGTTTCTGGATCGGCCTGTAATGGTCGAACTGTGTGAATCTGGATCGGCCAGTAATGGTCGAACTGTGCAAATATTTGTTTGGCCAATGGTGTTCGAACAGTGTGAACATGTATTGTATGTATCTTAAATCATTTGCACATTATACAAAAGAACAAAGATTATTTCAACAAGCATTTTGACAAGCATTTCAACAAGCATTTCAACAAGAATTTCAATAAGCATTTCAACATTTTTTTTCAAGCTACATCACATTTCAACAATATGACATAAATCTATGACCTACGAGTCCAACGACTCCTACTAGTGGATGCCCGTTTGGAAGATTCGGATGGTTCTTCGTCCTCGATCTTCAACGCATGATATGCGCCGACTAAAGTTGGAACTAAGATCGATGTATCTAGTCCCGATTCATTCTTTTCCCATTGCTGGTAGACCGGCTCTAAATATCCTAAAGCATGCCCGATCATTTCCATGGTTGTGGCCATGTCTAGGTAGATGTAGTACCGACGGTGGTCGAGACGTTCTCCAGATTCTGGATGATAGG
The DNA here is from genome assembly GCA_036927795.1 of Iris macrosiphon. Classification (NCBI taxonomy): domain Eukaryota; kingdom Viridiplantae; phylum Streptophyta; class Magnoliopsida; order Asparagales; family Iridaceae; genus Iris; species Iris macrosiphon. Next base: position 43,498,167 of record JAYESA010000019.1, on the reverse strand, counting down.
ATGTGAAAACATATGATACCAATCCATGTAATAGGGTGAACACTCCCATGCGGGGTGTGCATCTCTCCCACGGGCTTCGGGAGACAGTACATAGTTGCTCCAGAATCGGAAGTAACCTCCAAAAATATCCTAGGTCACCGTATACTTCAAGCCCGTATTTCCCGAACGGACAATGCTTTAAACCAAAGGCCAATCAGGTACCTTATGGTATAAACCAAATTGCCGAAGCATAGGGTCAGGATGATACGGCTCCACATAGTCAAAGGCGCGTATGCATCCATGGTAGAAAGTGACCTTGTCACGAGGATGAGATCCCCGCATTCCATTATAGGGTGTCCAATTGACCTATATTATAAATTAACGAAATTACTTATAATATATAGAATACATAAAATACTTGCGTAAAGGGTAACACTCACATTATGTACTTGAAGATTGTCCAAGACCTCCCTCGTGGCCAAAACCCGGTCGGTAGATCCTATAGCATGGGATCTTTGGGCCTACCTCATAGCAAGTGGTTCGCCCACCTTATAATTGACACTATGGGTTGGTCTTGTGATGGAAAAATATTCGTATATCCAGGCCTGCAAAAAAATAAGAAATATGACGTGCATATAAGAACATAAAAATGGTAGAATTAATTAGCAGTTATTTACCTCCAGTAATGTCAGGTATCCGCAAATTTGTCGCACCCCACTCCGAGATGTTAATCCGAGCTGTCGATACAACTATGCTAGAGCAGTTGCTCCCCAAGCATACTCATGGACGCGGATGACATTCTCTAAAAGACTCAGAATTTTTGTGTCAACCCATGTGTAACTTTTGTCTGAAAATATTGTACATCCTAGCACAAACCATAAGTATGCATGGGCTGCACACTTTCTTTTCTTCTCATCGGGACTAGTGACATCTTCACTAAACCGAGCCCTAAGCCACTCCAACCGGACCGAGCTACCTATGTGGCCCTGAACGGTATCGACTGCCTCCCTTTTTGTCACCCCCAATAACCTACTAATCAATTTCGTAGGGGCCTCGGGTCTCATTCATGTTTCTGGTGCAACCACTAGTAATCCACTCACGGGCAGACCTGTCAGACAAAATACGTCATCCAACGTAATTGTCATCTCACTGAATGACATATGGAATGAACTGGTCTCTGGTTGTCAATGCTCCACAAAGGCACAAATGAGATTTTTGTTTCACGTTTTGTATGAAATCCACCTCAAGTCCAGAATTTTGGAATGATGAACCAACATTTAGAAATCACTAATATCTCCATCAAACATACATGTATCCATCTTGGTCGTGTAGCACCAATACTTCAACGCGTTCCTCTCAATCCCATTCCAAATCTTGAATGCCATATGAGTCTTGAAACTCGGGATAAGTCGGTGATCTGTAGGTCCACCGGGACAAGGTTCCATCAATACATCCTCGTCCTGACCCTCTTCTCCCCTTCTTGTTCTTCTTTATGTTCGTCCTCAACTTGCTCGTCCTTGCTCAGAAATTTGATCCTCAAATTGCCCTTTCATTTGAATTGGAGCATCTGTTATTACTTTTGGACGAATCTTACCTTCAGCTCCCAACTCTTCTGTCATGACCCGCACCCGAAAAATCGGGCATGAGTCAATTGGTACGTCCAGCCTACGCCGCAGAATCGGCGGTAGAACGCTGTAAGGTTCATTCTAGGTCAACCATCTATCTATATAACTCACAAAAAAAATCTGTCAATAACCTCTCCAAAAAGAGGACAACCATACAATATATATATGAATAATCCTCTCCAAAAGGAGGGCAACCACGCAATATATATAATCTCTCAATTACAATAACTAGGGGAGAAATAAAGCACGATATGATATGAACAAAGAAACAGAACCAAAGAGAGCAAGACAATATCCAAAATACAGTCCAAGGCTAAAAGCCTACAATATCTCATAGGCAACAAAAAAATAAGTACAATCATCCAAAATATAATCAGCTGGGAACAACCCAGGAAATCCACCTAGCTAACTAGGGCGCTAAAGGCGTCTCCTCGGCGCATTCCTCCCTCAGTCTCGGGGTCACAGCACTCGTCAACACCCGGCCCGTAGAACATCGGGCAATAATTCTCAGGATCCTCTGGAAAAAATATGCCAAGTCAGGACTGGAGCGAAGTACATAACTCTGAAAGCAACTCCAAATAGTAAGGTGTATATGACGAGCAATAAAAAAGTATACAAGATGCACAGGAAATAAATATATGCTGGAGCAGAATAAGTAGCTGCAATATAAACTGGAGAACAATACAAGTAGAGAAGTAACTGCATGTGAGAAAACATGAATACTAGCTAAGTGCCTTGAGCACAAGTTCGTTATGTGATCGGCTTAGGTTGTACATGAA
>JAYESA010000019.1:43483284-43490784 GCA_036927795.1 Iris macrosiphon | reverse complement strand
TCAGGGACTTATCCTCAAACTGTGTAGCCCTGATCCGGTCTACCAACTCTGACTGAATCTGCAGTCCCTACATCTGCATCTCAACTCCAGGCACTATCACCTCAATGCCCAAGCTCTCTAGATCTGCCAGAAGATAACGATCTGTAGTCAGGCACATAGCTACCGGATACCTGCTCAACGCATCCGCAACTACGTTCGCCTTCCCTGGATGGTACTGCAACAATATGTTGAAGTCTTTCATCAACTCCAACCATCTCCTCTGCCTCATGTTCAGCTCTTTTTGGGTAAACACATACTTCAAGCTCTTATGGTCTGTGAAGATCTTCACACGCTCTCCGTATAAATAGTGTTTCCATAACTTCAAAGCAAAGATGACCGCTGCCAACTCCAAATCATGGGTAGGGTAGTTCTTCTCATGAGGACGTAACTGCCTAGAAGCATAGGCAATCACCCTCCCATTCTGCTGCAACACACAACCCAGTCCCTTCTCCGATGCATCACTATAGATGGTGAAACCTCCAGAACCTGATGGCAACGTCAACACCGGAGCTGTCGTCAACCTCCGCTTCAGCTCATCAAAGGCGATCTGGCACTCCTCTGACCAAACAAACTCCACGTCCTTCCGGGTCAGCCTGGACAACGACTCTGCAATTTGGGAAAAATCCTGAACAAATCTCCTGTAGTAACCTGTCAGTCCCAGGAAACTCCTGACCTCCGCTACTGAACTCGGAGCACTCCATGCCTCAACTGCCATGATCTTTCTCGGATCCACCGAGATCCCCTCTCCAGTCACCACATGACCAAGGAATTCAACCTTGTCAAGGAAGAACTCACACTTCGAAAGCTTTCCATAAAGCTTCTCCTTCCTGAGAGTCTCCAGCACTATCCTCAGATGCTCCTCGTGCTCCTCTGGGGTCTTCAAATACACCAAGATATTATCTATAAACACCACCACAAACCTGTCTAGATGCTGATGGAACACCTTGTTCATCAGATTTATGAACACTGTCGGGGCATTAGTCAACCCAAACGGCATCACCATGAACTCGTACTGTCCATATCTGGTCCGAAAAGCTATCTTCGGAATATCCTCCTTTCTGAACTTCACCTGGTGGTAGCCTGTCCTCAGATCAATCCTGGAAAACACCCTCGCTCTGCTCAACTGGTCAAAAAGATCATCAATACGCGGCAGCGGATACTTGTTCTTGATTGTGAGGTTGTTCAGAGCCCTGTAGTCGATACACATCCGTATCGACCCATCCTTCTTTGGCACAAAAAGTACCGGAGCACCCCACAGGGAAGAACTAGATCTGATAAATCCCTTGTCCTGAAGCTCATCCACCTGCTTCTTCAACTCTATCAGCTCACTGTTGCTGACTCTATAGACGTACTGGGATATCGGCTCTGCGCCTGGCACCAAGTCTATAGAGAACTCCACATCTCTGTCCAGAGGCAACCCTGGAAACTCCTCCGGAAAGACATCTATGTACTCCTCTATCAGTGGATGTAGCAACCTCGGCTCTACCACCAGGGCTCCGTAGAAGACTCCCTCGGTCTGCTCCGCTGTTCCTCTGGCAAACTAAAACTCTGGCTCACCCGACGGACTAAATAACACTCTGTCTCCACGATAATCTATACTAGCACAATGCATACTCAACCAATCCATCCCGAGTATAATATCGTAGCTCAGAAGTGGCATTACGAGTAGGCACACACTCAACTCCCGGCCTCCCACGGTAACTCTTCGGTCTTTGCAGACATCACTGACTAGGATAATACCACCCCCGGTCGTGATCTTGCAGAGTCTAGCTAAAGGTTTAGCAATAAGATGGTGTCTAAGAGCAAAAGATACAGACACAAAGCTATGGAAAGCACCGGAATCAAATAAAGTAAGAGCTGGAATGGAATCAAGAAGAACAGAACCTGAGATCACATCACCAACAGGCTCGACCTCGTCCACAGTCAGGGCAAAAGCTCGCCCTTGCTGTCCTCCTCGGTGCTGCTGTTGGTGCTGAGCAAACCTCTGCTGCTGAGTCTGCAAAGGCTGTCCTCTCTGCTGTGTTGCAGGTGCTCTGGCTGGTGCCTTCTGAGCGACTCCTCCGCCCTGAGCTGTACGAGGAAGTGCTGAAGGGCAATCCTTCAGCTGGTGATCTGCTGCGCCACACAACAAACATCTGCCCAGCCTCTTTCTACAAATGTCCCATCCGTGCCCCGGCTTCCTATAGAAAGGAAAAATGATGGGCTGCCTCTGGCCCTGCTGCTGTCCCTGCCTCTGCTGCTGGGGCGCCTGCTGGAAGGGCGCACGACCCTGACCCTGGTGCTGCTGGGTCTGCTGGAATGGCCTCTTAGCTGGGCCTGCACTGCTGCTTGCTCCGGAAGCGTCTCTGCTCCTCTTGGTCTTCAGCTCTAGGTCGTCCTCAGCCCTCTGAGCGTCGCTCACAATCTGCTCGAAGGTCGCCTCACGGTCACTCCTAGTCAAGGACTTGACCGCCATGACCAAACCCTTGTGGAACTTCCGCGCCTTCGCTGCCTCAGTCAAACCATCCATAAATTTGCCCAGACGACAGAACTCTGCTGCATACTCGTCCACCAGCATACTCCCCTGGACGAGCGCCTCAAACTGGCTCTCCAGAGCACTGAGAGCCACATCAGGGAAGAAATTCTCCTTGAAAAGCTTCTTGAAAGCCTCCCAAGTCAGTCCCGGTACTGCTATCCGCGTATTCGTGCGATACCAAGTAAGGGCAAGGTCGAACATCTGGCTGCCCGCTGCCTCGATCTGCATGCTAGCTGGGATCATCGCCAGCCTGAAGATGCCCTCGATATACTCGATCCAGTCGTCCGCGTACAGGATCCCCTCTGTACCCCGGAACTCCTTGGGCCGCATTGCCCGACCTAGGATGCTGAGCCTCCTCTGCCTGTGGCTGGATCTGAGCCACTCTGTCCACCGCTGTCATAGCCACCTGATGAGCATTCTCAATGCCCATCCTCATAACGTCCACCTGGCGGTGCTGTACGTCCATAATCTCTTGGAAGAACGCGAACAACTATGTGGCATCAACTGGTGCAGGCGGTGGTGGAGGAGGTACCACCAGAACAACTGGGGTATCTCTCGGATCAATGGGAGTAAGAGGATCTCCGAAAGAAACAGACGCTCCCTCAACCGCAGGAGTGGCGAGTGGAGCGGTAGCGGCTGCCAAAGTCGAGCAGGATGAGAGGTGGCAGCTGCTGGAACGGTACGCTGAGACCGTGTCTTCGGAGGCTGTAAGCCCCTGATTTTTTCAAAAATACTAAAATTGGGATTTTTCACAATTTTCTGGAATTTTCTGGGAATTTTCTGTAATTAAAATCAGGGTTTTAAATTATTGCATAATTTTTAATTGATAATAAATAACATTAAAATATTATGAAAATTTTTGGGTGTAAAATGGAAAACTGGACTTAGGGTAATTTTTCTGGAATTTATTGGACCTCAGACCTATTTTTAAATCACCTAAAACTATTTATTTAATTTATTAATTATTATTATTACTATTATTATTATTATTATTATTATTATTATTATTATTATTATTATTATTATTTTCCTTTTTTTCTTTTCTTCCGGCCCAGCCCGTTCTAGGGCCCAGCCCGCAGCCCCCAAACCGGCCCAGCCGCTTACCGGGTCGGGTCGGGTCAGACCCGACCCGCGAGCCGCCCGCAACCCGGCTGACCCGTTCCCCTTCTCCCCGCAGCCCGCGCAACCGCCCCGCGTCCGCCGCCGCCTCCCGCGGCCGCCGCGCCACGCCGGCCACGCTCCCCCGCCCGCTCCGCGCAACCCCGCACCGGCCGCCGCTTCCTCCGCGCCACGCCGGCCACCCTCTCTCTATAAAACCCGCCCCCGCCGTCCCCGACTTCACCCTAGCTCTAACTCCGCCCCACTCCGCCGTGAGCCACCGCCGTCCTCACCCCCTCTGCTCCGCCGCTCACCGCCACCCTCGCCCCGACCCTCCTCGACGTCGACGACCCTTCCCCGTCTCCGGCAGCAGCGGCAGCCAGCAGCAGCGAGCTGCAGCCGCCGTCCCCGGCGCTGCCCCGCTCCGCCGTGCCTCCGCCCGGCCGCGCCCCAGCGTCCCCGACAGCCTCCGGCCGGCCAAGCGCCGCCTCAGCCTCCGGCCGGCCCGCCGCAGCTCAGAAAACCCTAAACCCTAATTCCCCAAATCGGACACGGCCTGTGTCGTGTCGGACACGACACGGACACGAGGAAACCCTAGTTTTTCGGGTCCCCTTCAGGTACGCGTAACTTTTGCCTCGTAGCTCCGTTTTCAATTCCGTAAATTGCGTTGTGAAGCCTGTGTGACCCTCTCGGTGTCCGGACAAACTGTTCGGGGCACCGCGTCCTGTGGTGATCGCACACCGCGATCCAAAAACAGGAAAAACCAGACCCTGTTTCACCCCGGAACTGAGTACGCCCCGCCAAACGGGACGACTTGGTCGCGTGCGGTCTTCACAGATACGTGCGCAGCGTCGATACGGACGTGTGAGATTTCACGGAAGCTGATTCGGGTGTGCGTGCACACCGGAATCAACGCGTATCCGCGGACATCGTCCCGTATCCGCCTTTTCTGCAATTCACCCTAACTTCGTGCACACTCGTCGGATCGAGACGAAACTTGCGCCATCGGACTCGTAGCGATACGCTGGTCCTGTGGGTCAAGTTTGGTTCGATTCTGAGAACGTTGACGAAATCGCGTGTCGTGGGCCCCACAGGCCCCGCTCGACGGGCGATTTCGTGATCGGCTCATCGGAATCCAAATCTGGAAGTTCCGTTGGGTTCGTATCATCGTTCCTGACCTGTTGACACTAAGTTTGGTGAATTTGGAGACCGTTGACCTGGACACGTTTTTCGGTGCAAAGCGGGCCCACCGGCGGACCTCGTTTTGACCCGAAATTACCGTTTTTGCCCTTGTCTCCAAATTGGACCCAAGGACAGGCGTTTCTAGCTATTTGATATCTTCTGAGCGTGATGGTAATGTCTATTTCAGCTTTTGGACTCATCTCCGGAAATTTCCCCGAGACACCCAACTATAATTGGATCCAAACAATAGGCAAGTACCTGCACTTCAAGTTTAACCTTTATATTGTGATAAATAAATTCTCTGCTTTATTAGTACCATTGATGATCTTACGTAGAGTAGAACACTGGATTTCATGTCCTGAATAATATATATTTCATGTCTTGTTTTTCATGTCGGGTGGGAGAATACTAGGAGGCATGTAGTTTACCTTTCCCCTTGCCGTGACTGCTAGCTGTTGGTACGCGACTGTACCATCAGCCTTATTCCTGATTGTTCCTGACTGCTAGTCGTCTATGACGGCCTTATTAGCCTTATAAACCCCTACATGCCAACTATGTATTCTAAATACACAAGTTCACGCACATAGTTCCTGTCTTGTTGCAATTCTCGTTACATTTACATTTCCCGTCACACTTTATTCCTGTTTTTCTGGTTTATAGCAATTAATCATATTTTACTTCCAGTCTTGTTTTATAGCATTATTTCGCAGTTAATTTCACTATTTATTTACGCATACTCTCAACAGGATGCTAGTCAGTTATTTTTCTACCTGTCACAAATATTTAGTTTAAATCTTGTTGTGCATTGTGTACTTTGCTCCTTTCCTGACTGGATCCGTTGTTTAGGCGATGATGAGAACCTTGCCCCCACCTATTATGGACCCTATGAGCCAGCAGGTGATACAGTTGCAGAGCCGGTTCCCACCCAGGAGACTACTCCTGCAGAGTAGTTAGCTTTAGTTGTTTATTTCCTTTCATCTTAGTATTCGGGTTTGTCCCCGATATAAATCTCTGGTTCTGTAATAAACTCTGGATCTGATTATCATATTCTGGTTATAAAATCTTAGCATTCTTTTCCTGCTATTTTCTTGTCTATTTACATTATTGTGAATGAGCTAGATTTATTACTTGTGGTCATGCCCTAGACAGCGTACTACCGCCGACACTGCGGCGTAGGCTGGACGTGCCCACGCACTCGTGCCCGAATAACCGGGTGCGGGTCGTGACAGAGGCATCCTGAACACAGATCAAAAGAAGTCAATGCAGTACAAGAAACGATATCATCAAAGAAGGACAGCAATATGGCAAAAGAAAACAATTTCAGGAAAATTAAGATAGCAAGAGAAATCAGGAAGAGTCCTAGTTGTGATTGAGCACACTCTCTCTCAGCCTATATCCTATATCCTATTGCAGGTAAACCTAAAAACTAGACCTGCATGGGCCACCACCAAAAATGTGTCACGATCCGCACCCAAAAAATTGGGCATGAGTCGTTGGTACGTCCATCCTATGCCGCAGAATCGGCGGTAGAACGCTGTAAGGTTCGTTCTAGGTCAACCATCTATCTATATAACTCACAAAAAAATCTGTCAATAACCCCTCTAAAAGGAGGGCAACCATGCAATATATATATGAATAATCCTCTCCAAAAGGAGGGCAACCATGCAATATATATAATCTCTCAATCATAATAACTAGGGGAGAAAATAAAGCACGATATGATATGAACAAAGAAACAGAACCAAAGAGAGCAAGACAATATCCAAAATACAGTCCAAGGCTAAAAGCCTACAACATCTCATAGGCAACAAAAAAATAAGTACAATCATCCAAAATATAATCAGCTGGGAACAACCCAGGAAACCCACCTAGCTAACTAGGGCGCTAAAGGCGTCTCCTCGGCGCACTCCTCCTCAGTCTCGGGGTCACAGCACTCGTCAACACCCGGTCCATAGAACGTCGGGCAATAATCCTCAGGATCCTCTAGAAAAATATGTCCAGTCAGGACTGGAGCAAAGTATATAACTCTGAAAGTAACTCCAAATACATGGTAAGGTGTATATGACGAGCAATAGAAAAGTATACAAGATGTACAGGAAATAAATACATGCTGGAGCAGAATAAGTAGCTATAATATAAACTGGAGAACAATACAAGTAGAGAAGTAACTGCATGTGAGAAAACATGAATACTAGCTAAGTGCCTTGAGCACAAGTTCGTTATGTGATCGGCTTAGGTTGCACATGAAAAATACTACGATAACTCCGTTATGCGTGAGTTGCATAATCGACATACACATAAATACTGTTTGGCTTTGATCACAGAACCAACTCCTACTCCCCTCCCCGACTAATACTCTTGGATCCAACCACAACACGCTACGTACATAATGATAGCTCGCGCACACGAAGGCGAGAGCACAAGAAGCACATGATAGCACATGAGAATCAATACCCGAAGTACATGATGAAATACACATGATAGAGTACCCGCTGAACACTGTAAGGGGGATAGCATCTCATGACGGGATCCACTAGTACCAGCTCATGTAACAATGTGTTAGAATCAAGTATTACAGTTCTAGAACAGGTGATATAAACGCTATCATGAAATGGAAACTATCAGAGGTAGGTACTCGCCTGATGTCCTGAGCAACTGATGCGGAT